>JAKUCV010002263.1:0-27924 GCA_028386065.3 Turnera subulata | reverse complement strand
AGCCCCGAGGGAGGGTTGGGTACCCTCGGGTCACATTATGCTGTTTAGCATGCCCAGGGGATGTAGGTGCACCCCTGGAAGACTTGCACCGGTTAGGTGTGTCTGAGTGCACCCTCAGGTAGCTAGCGGCCACTCGAGATTTATCAGTGGTTTTTGGCCTCAGAATCTACCCCTTCTGAGGTTCGACATTTGGGTTTCATACCCTGATCTGATCAGATGCGCTACCGAGACTTGACTCACAGTAGAGGGCCCATAATGATAAAAATAATAATTATAACAATTAAAATATTACATTAAATCTAAATACTAAGAACAATAATACAATAAGATGATTATGTGTTGGTGTGTGATTCTGATTTGCTTGTATGCTGTACTTGTGCTCGTGAGCTACTCACCCTACGAGCATGACTTCACTATCATGTATACTTAGACTTTTAATGTTCACTGAGTAGGCGACTCACATAATCGCCACCGTTGTTTTTCAGACTTTAGTTAGCGTGCAGACTCACTTATACCTTCGGCTCGGAGATCAGACGCAGTCACTTCAGCAGGTAGTTGTGCATTATCTCTCGGTGGGATCCATAGGGCCATATGCATGATATTTTCTATCTTGAGTATTATTATTATTTTCATCTTCCGCTGCATGTGAAATAATTCGAGATGTCATAAATATTTTATCTCTATATCGGCAGTTAGCCGGAGTTGATTTTGTGATATTATGTCGGCGTGATGCCGTGATGGCTTACTACTTGTTAAGCCGGTTGATCTCATTTACTATTATGACATCTCGTTGTTAATACATTTTCATGGAAAATGTTTGTATGCCGAAGCATCGGTTTTTGTACCCCGGATTTCAAGAGTATTTTGGTAACTCTTTTTCATTTAATTATTTATTTTTATTTAATTGGGGTACGGGCTTCCACAGGATGGGGCTTCGGAGTGGGATAGGAAACAAGAAAAAAAATGTTTGTATAATTGTGACAGTGAGAACTCCCTCTCCATGGCAGCCTTGACCCCATCCATATTCACATTCTTCGGGAGCCTAGCCCTCCTCATGAACTTGCCGCTGCTGCCGATGATGCTGCGAGCGAGGAAAGGAAAGGGAAGTCCTTGAAGGGATCCCATATGTTAAGGGAGAATGGGTCAAATACGTTGCTGCTTCTGTTGCCGAAGAAGCTTGGAATCAGTGACATCTTCGTTTTCTCTTCCTTCTTCGTAATTTGGGTTTGGTTTGTATGAGTTGTTGAAGGATGTACTGATAGCAGTTGAAGGCAAAGCTCGATTTGATGTTGAAATCTGTATGTGGTGGACTGATAAGGAGGAGGATGAGGGTATTTGTATAATCGTGGTTCTCAATGAATTCTTTTTTGCTTTTTTTTTTTGAAAAAAAAAAGATTCTGTTGAGTATTTTTTTTGTCTTTTAATGTAAAATAAAAAATAATTTTGGGTTGAGTGGAATTTTTTTGTGACAAAAATTAATTTTTATTGAGTAGAATTATTTTTTGTAAAAATGATAGTTTTTTTCCTGAATATAATTTCTTTTTAACTCTTTTTGTAAGAAAATAATTTTTGTTGAGTAGAATTCTTTTTAACCTTTTTTTTGGTAAAAGGAATAATTTTTTTTGAGTAAAATTTTTTTGCCATTTTTTGTAAAAAAAAATTGTTGAATAAATTTTTTCAGTCATTTTTTTGTAAAAGAAATAATTTTTTGTTGAGTAAAATTGTTTTTTTCTTTTTCTGCAAATAAAAATAATTTTTGTTGAGTAGAACTCTTTTTAATCTTTTTTTTGTTAAAAATTATTTTTCTTTTAGATTGGATTCTTTTTCACCTTTTTTGGTTGAATATAAATCCTTTTGACCTCTTTTTGCAAAAAAAATAATTTTTTTTGAGTAGAATTTATTTTAGCCTTTTTTGGTAAAAAGGATAATTCTTTGTTGAGCATAATTCTTTTTGGCCATTTTTTTGTGAAAAAAATAATTTTTAGTTGAGTGAAATTCTTTTTTGGCTTTTTTATAAAATAAATAATTTTTTGTTAAGTAAAATTTTTTTTTTGCTTTTTTGTGAAAAAATTGTTAAGTAGAATTATTTTTTTGGTCTTTTTTACAAAAAAATAATTTTGTTGAGTAGAACTCTTTTTTGCCTATTTTTGTAAAAAAATAATTTTTTATTGAGTAGAATTCTTTTTTGTATTAAGAAAAACAATTTTGGTGAGTAGGACTCTTTTTAGTCTTTTTTAGTATTTTTTTGTTAGTTAAATATTTTCCTTTTAGATAGATTTCTTTCTTACCTTTTTGTTAAAAAAATAATTTTTTGTTGGGGGAAAAGTTTTTTTTGGCAAAAAATATGAAGCGCCCCGACCCGTATTTACCATAACACAGTAAACACGTGCCGAAACTATTCATATTGATAGAACAGATAGTACATCGTGCAATATTATACATCAGCAAACTACTAAATACAACTGTCACCCATACTCGGGGACCATTATTCAATCCAAACACAGTGCTCAACAGCAGCAGCAGATAGTATCAGTAATATAAGCATCACAGCAACATAGCATCATATATCACACAGCAGCGGAATTGTAGTACAACATCATATGCAATAGAACAACAGCGGAAGACTTTATGCACATGCAGCGGAGGTATGGATCCGGAGTCAGGTGGAGAAGAAAGCAGCAGCCATCGAACGTCGTACCTGAACTACGGAAACAACTTAACCTACGGGATGAAACCCCGCAAGCGAGGGGTGAGTCCGAAGTGCTTATCGACGAAGGATAAACAGTGATATGCAGGCAACCGTAATACTTAGAAGCAATCACAGACAAGCAAAAACATATCTTTACAAACTGAGCCAAGACCAAAAGAATATTTATTATTACCAATTTTATCTTCCGGGCCCCCGTCACTGGACAGGCTAGGGTCGTACCTGGTTATCAATTAATTCCGGATGCTAGGTCAAGAACCAATCCACATCTCAAAACCCGGATATTTGGTATATCCAAACCACTGGGTATTCGGTATACCCCAACCTCAGGCAACATGCCAACCGGATATTCGGTATATCCGAACCACTGGGTATTTGGTATACCCTAACCACAGGCAATAAGCCAAACGGATATTCGGTATATCCGAACCACTGGGTATTTGGTATACCCTAACCACAGGCAACAAGCCAAACAAACCAAGTAACCGACCATAGCATCCCAAAATTAATTTTCAAACCATCGGGTCGTACCACTACTTTCCACATGACAATTATATCAACATCTCCAATTAGTTCCAATTTCATATACCAATTTCTTTTTCTCAATTTCCACAGTCAATAGTTCGACATCAATCTCAGCATATTATCCACAGAATCAATATCACAGCCCAATGGCAACAATAATATCCGCAGCAGTCAATCAGCCAACAATCAACAATTCAGCAGTTCAATCGAACAACAAAGCACACAAAGTATTACAGGCAACATAACAAGGGTTATCCATCCTCACCTTAGCCGATTACTCAATTATGGAATTGTCCAGCAAATTCCAAGTCCGGTTCCTCAGCAAATTGCTCGTTTTCAACTCCTATATCAATCAAATAATATGCACACATAAGATGGTATGCAAATGCCATGCTAATACTGTGTACTGGAAAATAAATAAAAACTCGGCTCGGTTACTCTCCCGGTTAATTCTCCATTATCATCATCATTCACCATTACCTCAAGTGCCAATATACCATTCTATATTTACTCCTATACCCAGATATTATTCCGGTATTTTATTACCTTGATAATACCTTTTCCAAAATTATTCCACAAGTATGTACTTTCCAAAATATTATTTCTACAAATTATTATTTTTCTTTCCATATGTTATATACCATATAATATTTTTCCAAAATTAATTTTCCTTTTCATTATTTTTTTTCCAGATTTAATTCTCTCTTTTTCTCTTTTTTTTTTAATTAAATCGGGCTGGGCCTTACTATACAGCCCATGCCCAAATTCAGCCCAAACCAAAACACCCAACCCATTTACTCAGCCCAACACCACACAACCCAAATCCATTTGCATCTCGGGTCGACCCGAGACCCAGACCCGCAAACCAGGTCATCTCAACCTCAGGCTCACCTGCACGCAGACGGCGAGCGCCGGCACGACGGGAACGAGCGGCAGCAGCGAGGTGGCCTGCAGGCGAGGGAGGCGACGGACGGGGCGAGCGACGGCGAGGAGAACGCGACCCAGAACGGCAACCCGAGCGTGTCCGGAGCGAGGAGGAGATGGCTTCCGCGTCGGCTGTCACGGATCGAGGGAGGCGGCTCGACGGTTGCTCGTCGGGTTCATCTTCACTAGGCGACGCCGGCGGCTCCTCGGGACGGCGACGGTGCAGCGAAGGCAGGAGGAGGAAGGAGAAGAAGAGGCGGTTGGAGGCGGTGGCGGGGTGGCTCGGGGCGGTGGAAGAAAAGAAAAGAAAAAAAGATGGGGAGGTGGCTTTTGCAAAACGACAACGTTTTGCTGGGTGTGTGTGTGTTTGTTTGTTTTTTCTTTTTTTTTTTCTGGTTGGTTTATGGGTGAATGAATTTGCAGGTAGTGGTTTTGCAGGGGTAGAAGGAAAGTAGCAGGTGATGGTGGCGATGCAGCAGAAGAATAATAGTTTTATAGGAAGCAAAATCACTGGTATATCACAAGCATAATAGGTAGTTCACAGGCTGAATAGGAAAAAGGCGGCTGAATAATTGAACTTCAATTATGCAGTTACTATGCTGCATGTGAAGTGTGACCCACCTAGACCAGAGAATATCCAGTGTACCCACTTATCTTATTTCTGGTCCGTTAACTCGAGGATGAACCCGGCTTTTCCGAAGATTCCCGGACCCGGAAAAATTCCAACTTTGGTCCGTAAAATCCGCAGAAAATCCCAAACGTAGGACAAGGCTCGGTTTCGGAATCCAATGCTCGATTTACCATAATTTAATTACCCAAGATTAAAATCAATGGTAAATTACTATAATTTAACTTAAACAGTCCCGGTAAAAATGAAATGTTTACCTGGGCTGTTACAGCCTACCCACCTTAAAAAGAATTTCGTCCCCGAAATTCACTCCGAAGCTGTGGACAAGTGCGGATACTGAGAATGCATATGCTCCTCGACTTCCCACGTAGACTCGTTCGCAGAGTGCTTGCTCCACTTAACCTTTACCATCGGAGTAACTCTGTTCCTCAACTGTCTGACTTCCTGGGCAAGAATCTGCTCTGGCAATTCTGTATATGTAAGATCCTCCGCGACCTCAACATCTGTTGTAGTAACTACATGGCTCGGATCTGATCTGTACCTCCTCAACATGGAGACATGGAACACGTCATGAATCCGTGACAACTCCTCCGGTAGAGACAATCTGTACGCCAAGGGTCCAACCCTTTCTACGATCTCATACGGCCCGATGTACCTGGGACTCAGCTTCCCTCTTTTCCCGAATCTGATTACACCCTTCCAAGGTGTAACTCGAAGGAAAAAAATTTTCTCCCACCTGGTACTCCATCTCACGACGATGCTTATCGGCATAGCTCTTCTGTCGGTCCTGTGCTGCTCTCATACTCAGCTTAACTGTTTGAATCTTGTCAACTGTCTGCTGAACTAAATTTGGACCAACGATCAAACGAAGACCTTCTTCATCCCAACAAACTGGACTTCGGCACTTCCTTCCGTAAAGAGCTTCAAACAGTGGCATGCCAATACTGGAATGGTAACTGTTGTTGTAGGCAAACTCCGCTAAAGGCAAATACTGGTCCCAACTCCCACTGAAGTTAAGAGCACATGCCCTTAGCATGTCTTCCAGTGTCTGAATCGTCCTCTCTGACTGTTCGTCTGTCTGAGGATGAAATGCGGTGCTGAAACTCAGCTTCGTACCCAAAGCTACTTGCAAACTCTTCCAGAACCGTGATGTAAACCTCGGATCTCTGTCTGAGACTATGGACTTAGGAATTCCATGTAGCCTCACAATCTCTGCAACATACTGCTTCGCCAACTTATCCAAGGTATCTGTCTGTCGAATGGGAAGAAAATGGGCTGATTTTGTAAGTCGGTCAACGATAACCCAGATGGCATCATGCTGTCTCCGGGTCAACGGTAATCCAACCACAAAATCCATAGTGATCATCTCCCATTTCCATTCTGGCACTGACAAAGATCTCATCTTCCCAGCTGGAGCCTGACGCTCAGCTTTCACTTGCTGACAAGTGATACACTTAGCCACATACTCGGCTACATCCTTCTTCATACGTGGCCACCAGAAATGACTCCTCAAATTCTGGTACATCTTGGTGCTTCCAGGGTGCATAGCATACGGCGTCATATGTCCCTCTTCCAGAATCTGACTGCGTAGGTCACCAACACTGAGTACATATAAATGTTTCCCCAGCATCAATGCACTATCCTCAGCTATGCGAAACTTACCTTCCTTTCCACTGCGGACTGCTTCCTTCAGCTTGATCAGGTCGGGAACTCCATCTTGTAACTCCACAATCCAACCTCTCAAGTTAGACTTGACTTCAATATGAGTCAACAAAGCTCCTGTCTCATCAACTGTCAAATCAACTCCCATCTTCCTTAACTCGATGAGTGAGGACATCGAGTAAGTCGTGGAAGCATCTTCTGGCTGTCTCCGGCTCAAGGCATCAGCTACAACATTAGCTTTTCCAGGATGATACTCAATAGTACAATCATAATCATTCAGCAACTCAACCCAACATCTTTGTCGCAGGTTAAGCTCCTTCTGAGTCATGATGTACTTGAGACTCTTATGATCTGTGAAAATCCGGCATCTCTCTCCAAACAGATAATGTCGCCTGATCTTCAAAGCAAGGATCACTGCAGCCATCTCTAAATCATGTGTCGGATAATTCTTCTCGTGTGGCCTCAACTGTCTCGAAGCATAGGCAATCACTCGGCCTTCTTGCATCAGCACTGCTCCCAAACCAAGACCTGAAGCATCGCAGAATAACACGTACTCCACTCCTGGCTTAGGTACTGTCAATACTGGCGCTGATGTCAGCTTCTTCTTAAGTTCATCAAAACTCTTCTGGCAGGCATCACTCCAAACAAATGCTTGGTCTTTCTTTAACAGCTTGGTCATAGGACTAGCTATCAAAGAGAAACCCTCGATGAACCTCCAATAATATCCTGCAAGGCCAAGAAAACTCCTGACTTCTGGTACTGTCTTGGGCGGCTCCCACTCTAGAACAGCTTTTACTTTGGCAGGATCAACCTTAATCCCATCCCCAGATACAACATGTCCAAGGAATGCAACTTCTTCCAGCCAGAACTCGCATTTGTTGAACTTAGCATACAACTCTTTCCCTCGCAACCTCTGCAGTACCATCCTCAGGTGCTCTTTATGTTCTTCCCTGTTCTTAGAGTATATCAAAATATCGTCGATGAAGACTACCACAAACTTATCCAAGAACTCGTTCAGAACCAAGTGCATCAAGCAAATGAAAACCGCAGGTGCATTGGTCAAGCCAAAAGGAACCACGGTGAACTCAAAGTGACCATACCGAGTGTGGAAGGCTGTCTTCGGTATGTCCTTCTCTGCAATCTTGACTTGGTGATATCCAGACCGAAGATCAATCTTGGAAAACACGGTAGCTCCCTGTAACTGATCAAAAAGATCATCAATCCTGGGAAGCGGATACTTGTTCTTCACCGTCACTTTGTTTAACTGGCGGTAGTCCACACACATGCGCAAACTGCCATCCTTCTTCTTCACAAAGAGGACTGGTGATCCCCAAGGTGAAGTACTAGGTCTGATGAAACCTTTCTCTAATAGCTCATCCAACTGTTTCTTCAACTCCTGGAGTTCTGTCGGTGCCATCCGATATGGTGCCATCGAGATGGGCATCACTCCTGGCATCAAGTCGATAGTGTACTCAACTTCTCTATCAGGTGGCAATCCTGGCAAATCCTCCGGAAACACATCTGGAAACTCTCTGACAACTATGATGTCTCCCAAAACTGGAGTCTGAACGTCTTCGCCCTTGACATGAGTCAACAAGGCATCTGGACCATGTGGCTTCATTCCGACATCCTGGTTAGCAGAGATACTACATGTAGTAACAACTTTCCCAATACCTGTCAACAGAACCTGTCGCCCACCATCGGAAGTCAACAACACTTCCTTGGTTCGACAGTTTACCAAAGCACTGTACCTCGACAACCAATCCATCCCTAGAATGATATCGAAACCTCCCATGTTCATCACAACCAACCGAGCAAGAAAAACCTCACTATCGTACGAAAGAGAAATGTCTCTGCACACATGAGTTAACCTGACCACTATACCCGCAGGTAACCTAACCCACATCGGACAAGTTAAGTTTTCTTCCGTACAGTTATGTTGTGTTGCAAAACTTTGCGCGACAAAAGAATGCGTAGCACCAGGGTCTACCAAAGACTGTAAAAGTACCTGCTATAACCTCGGCATTCTAAGTGACTTTCAGCATGCTGATTCCCTCCAACCGGATCCATTCGTCTTACCCCATATGAGAATGTATATGCATGCATATTATACTAACTCGTGACAAACTATGCACAAATGATCACAGCAACACCCAAGGACCTACTGCCCGCTCCGCTACCAAACTGAAGCGCCCCGACCCATATTTACCATAACACAGTAAACACGTGCCGAAACTATTCATATTGATAGAACAGACAGTACATCGTGCAATATTATACATCAGCAAACTACTAAATACAACTGTCACCCATACTCGGGGACCATTATTCAATCCAAACACAGTGCTCAACAGCAGCAGCAGATAGTATCAGTAATATAAGCATCACAGCAACATAGCATCATATATCACACAGCAGCGGAATTGTAGTACAACATCATATGCAATAGAACAACAGCGGAAGACTTTATGCACATGCAGCGGAGGTATGGATCCGGAGTCAGGTGGAGAAGAAAGCAGCAGCCATCGAACGTCGTACCTGAACTACGGAAACAACTTAACCTACGGGATGAAACCCCGCAGGCGAGGGGTGAGTCCGAAGTGCTCACCGACGAAGGATAAACAGTGATATGCAGGCAACCGTAATACTTAGAAGCAATCACAGACAAGCAAAAACATATCTTTACAAACTGAGCCAAGACCAAAAGAATATTTATTATTACCAATTTTATCTTCCGGGCCCCCGTCACTGGACAAGCTAGGGTTGTACCTGGTTATCAATTAATTCCGGATGCTAGGTCAAGAACCAATCCACATCTCAAAACCTGGATATTTGGTATATCCAAACCACTGGGTATTCGGTATACCCCAACCTCAGGCAACATGCCAACCGGATATTCGGTATATCCGAACCACTGGGTATTTGGTATACCCTAACCACAGGCAATAAGCCAAACGGATATTCGGTATATCCGAACCACTGGGTATTTGGTATATCCTAACCACAGGCAATAAGCCAAACAAACCAAGTAACCGACCATAGCATCCCAAAATTAATTTTCAAACCATCGGGTCGTACCACTACTTTCCACATGACAATTATATCAACATCTCAAATTAGTTCCAATTTCATATACCAATTTCTTTTTCTCAATTTCCACAGTCAATAGTTCAACATCAATCTCAGCATATTATCCACAGAATCAATATCACAGCCCAATGGCAACAATAATATCCACAGCAGTCAATCAGCCAACAATCAACAATTCAGCAGTTCAATCGAACAACAAAGCACACAAAGTATTACAGGCAACATAACAAGGGTTATCCATCCTCACCTTAGCCGATTACTCAATTATGGAATTGTCCAACAAATTCCAAGTCCGGTTCCTCAGCAAATTGCTCGTTTTCAACTCCTATATCAATCAAATAATATGCACACATAAGATGGTATGCAAATGCCATGCTAATACTGTGTACCGGAAAATAAATAAAAACTCGGCTCGGTTACTCTCCCGGTTAATTCTCCATTATCATCGTCATTCACCATTACCTCAAGTGCCAATATACCATTCTATATTTACTCCTATACCCGGATATTATTCCGGTATTTTATTACCTTGATAATACCTTTTCCAAAATTATTCCATAAGTATGTACTTTCCAAAATATTATTTCTACAAATTATTATTTTTCTTTCCATATGTTATATACCATATAATATTTTTCCAAAATTAATTTTTCTCTTCATTATTTTTTTTCAAGATTTAATTCTCTCTTTTTCTTTTTTTTTTAATTAAATCGGGTTGGGACTTACTATACAGCCCATGCCCAAATTCAGCCCAAACCAAAACACCCAACCCATTTACTCAGCCCAACACCACACAACCCAAATCCATTTGCATCTCGGGTCGACCCGCGACCCAGACCCGCAAACCGGGTTATCTCAACCTCAGGCTCACCTGCACGCAGACGGCGAGCGCCGGCACAACGGGAACGAGCGGCAGCAGCGAGGCGGCCTGCAGGCGAGGGAGGCGATGGACGGGGCGAGCAACGGCGAGGAGAACGCGACCCAGAACGGCAACCCAAGCGTGTCCGGAGCGAGGAGGAGATGGCTTCCGCGTCGGCTGTCACGGATCGAGGGAGGCGGCTCGACGGTTGCTCGTCGGGTTCGTCTTCACTGGGCGACGCCGGCGGCTCCTCGGGACGGCGACGGTGCAGCGAAGGTAGGAGGAGGAAGGAGAAGAAGAGGCGGTTGGAGGCGGCGGCGAGGTGGCTCGGGGCGGTGGAAGAAAAGAAAAGAAAAAAAAAATGGGGGAGGTGGCTTTTGCAAAACGACAACGTTTTGCTGGGTGTGTGTGTGTTTGTTTGTTTTTTTTTTTTTTTTTCTGGTTGGTTTATGGGTGAATGAATTTGCAGGTAATGGTTTTGTAGGGGAAGAAGGAAAGTAGCAGGTGATGGTGGCGATTGCAGCAGAAGAATAATAGTTTTATAGGAAGCAAAATCACTGGTATATCACAAGCATAATAGGTAGTTCACAGGCTGAATAGGAAAAAGGCGGCTGAATAATTGAATTTCAATTATGCAGTTACTATGCTGCATGTGAAGTGTAACCCACCTGGACCAGAGAATATCCAGTGTATCCACTTATCTTATTTCTGGTCCGTTAACTCGAGGATGAACCCGGCTTTTCCGAAGATTCCCGGACCCGGAAAAATCCCAACTTTGGTCCGTAAAATCCACAGAAAATCTCGAACGTAGGACAAGGCTCGATTTCGGAATCCAATGCTCGATTTACCATAATTTAATTACCCAAGATTAAAATCAATGGTAAATTATTGTAATTTAACTTAAACAGTCCCGGTAAAAATGAAATGTTTACCTGGGCTGTTACAAAATAATTTATTATTGAATAATATTTTTGCAAAATTATTTTTTGCCTTTGTGTAAAAGAAAAATCAATTTTTTTGCCATCACCGTCAGGTGGCTAGAATTTTGCCACGTGTCACCTATTTATGCATTCCGTTAAAATCAGTTAACGGGACTTAAACCAACTAACGGAAATGAGTTTAATTTCAAAATAGTAAAGTTGAGGGGGTTAAATTCTAGTTTTTTTTTTCTTTAGGGGATAAGTTAAGTTTGACCAAAAGAACAGGGGGTAAAATGTATTGAACCCAAACAGTATATATGTGTACTTTTGAACTATTATGTTTTCGGTTGTTAATTTCAGTCAGTTGATCTTTCAAAGCCATCTTCTTCTTCGTTCTTTGATGAAAAAAACCATTTTTGTTAATCGTTATATCATAAACTTTACCCACATTTAAGTTACAAAATCCATTTGGCTGAGACTCTACTGTACATCAGTCCAAGAAATAGTAGTTCTCATTGGTTGTGTTAACGACTGTGACTGTGATATCTTTTTGTTCCATGTTTTTGGTCCACCTTGCTCCTCCCATGACGTTATTAGTTAAGGCCTCAAGGCCCAGTTTGGTACGCAGGACATGACGAGACAAAAAAATTTGTCCTGCGTTTGGTGCAGCGTGGATGGGACGCGAGCTTGGGACACGATGGGACAGATTGGGACAGATTTGCAAAATTTTTGTCCCCTACAAAAGCTATGGATACGAGGTGATAGGACGGGACAAGACTTTTTTTTTCTAATATTAACCCTTCCTAATTTGTAATAATCCCAAAAAATCCTCTAATTATATTAAATTTAAATTTATAAATAATGATAATAATAGTGATAATAACCACTAAAATTTAAATTAAGTATTATATTAATAATATTAAATGTACTAAATATTAGTAAATATAAAAATATTAAATATAATATTAATATTATTCAATTCTATTCACTTTAGATATCATGGGGTTAAATTATTTTCGAAGGATTAAATTAGAATTAAAATAAATAATAATAATAATCATTAGATATTAAAACAATATAGTGTTTCCTTAACTCAAAACTCATCAATCATTTTTTCTTTTAGTTTTTACTTTAAAAATATTAAACATGTAAAAATGTCAATTTTAAAATTTTAATATCTAAATATTCACAAATTATCATATCTAATAATTTTAATCACTAGATTATTGGTCTGTATATTTTATTAGAGGTGGCATATACAAAAAATGACCAAACAATACGTTCAAATTATATCAAGGGCAAAATAGACATTATACAGTTTAGTCCACAAGACAATAATTTCTATCCATAGCATAACAAACAGCCTTTCAAGACACAGTCCAGTCCAGTCTCGTCCAATCCCGTCCTATCTTGTTCTGAAACCATTGGGAGAATCCCATACTTTGCACTCTTGCCTAAGCCATGATGTTCCAGTTTGTTGCTTTTTTCTTTTTTGTCAAAGTAGACTCCCATATGCTCATAACTAAAAGCAAAGTAGGACGTAGCAGTGATTTTCTACGCCCACATTTGGTTATATATAGGTCATCCAAATCCCCAAATTTGTAACCATCGGACAGATAAACAAAGCATGAATACGCAAGGCAAGAAATATTCAAGTCCACATTGTAGGGAGATTGTTTATCTCAAGCCTCTTTTGTAACAGCCCGGGTAATTTTTACGTTTTTACCGTCACCGTAAAATTTATTTTACAGTTATTTACCATTAAAATTAATCTTGGGTAATTAATTTATGGTAATTCGTGCATCGGATTCCGAAACCGAGCCTTGTCCCATGTTCGGGATTTTTCTGCGGATTTTTCGGACCAAAGTTGGAATTTTTCGAGTCTCGGAATCTTCAGAAAAGTCGGGATTAACCCCGAGTTATCGGGCCAGAAATAAAATCAAGGGGGTACATTAGTTATTTTCTGGTCCGGACAGAACCCGCCTCACATGCCGCACAGTGTTGGGTTACTGTGAAGCCTGTGAGCAGATTGTACTGCCCGTGCCTCACCAGTATTTTGCTCGTGCTCTTGTTTTCTTCCCAGAACACACACCCACACACACCAAACCATCACCAGCATTCCCTTGAAACCCTGCAAAACACCTGCAAGCTCTGCAAATCCACTGCCCAGAAACCCATACCCTTCCTTTCTTCTCAAATCCAAAACCAGTAAAAAAACCAACACACACCCACACATCAAGCAAAACGTCACCGTTTTGCAACAACCACCCCATCTTCATCCTTTTTTTTTTCTCTTCTCCTCCCCGTGAACCGCCGCCACTGCCACCTACCACCTTCACCGACCGAGTCACCACCACCCCCGCCATCGCCCTCCTTGCAGCGTCGCCGACCGAAAGCCGCCTTCACCTTCTGATTCCGCCGGACGACGCGCCACCAGCGGCCACAGACCCGACAGTCGCCTTCTTCCTCTTGCTTGCGACGACCGCCGCAGGCACACCACGACGCCGCCACGCCTCGCTCGACCCCGACTCGCCCTCGCCGTCGCCTTGCGCCGCCCGTGTTGTCGTCAGCCTCGCCCGTCCATCGCACCGTCACCTGCAAACCCAAGGTGAGCTGCAGACCCTCATTGCAGACAAACGGGTCGGGGTGACCCATTTTCTTCAGCCGGGTGAGGGCTCGGGTCGCGTCAGCCAGGGTCGTTGACCAGGCCTTGGTTGGGCTTTGACCTTGGGCCAGGCAGACCAGTGCTGGGCCTCACACCTTGGTCTGGGATGGAGCCTGCACTTGAAGTTTTGGGCTGCATGGTCTGGCCTAGTCCGGAAATTCATTAAAAAAAAAGAGAAATAAGAAATAAAATCTGGAAAAAGGAAAAATATATATTTCTGGAAAATAAATTTTGGAAGATAATATCTTGGAAATATATGCATATGGCAAGATAGTTATAGCATGGAAAACTAATTTGGAGAATATAATGGAAGTATTTTGGAAAATATAAATATATGATATACTAAATTATAGAAATATTTTGGGAAGTACATACTAAGGAAAATAAATATGGAAATGGTATTATCAAAGTAAGTATAATACCGGAATAATATTCGGATATAAGTTCAGTACGGTATTATTTTTGGACACTGGAAATAAATGGTGAATTATGACGATAATGGAAAATTAACCCGGGGAAGTAACCGAGACGAGCTTATATTTAATTTACGGTATATAGTACTAGCATGACATTTACATATCACTTATGTGTGCATATTATTTGTTTGATATAGGAGTTGATAACGAGCAGATACCTGAGGAACCGGACTTGGAGTCTGTTGGACAATTCCTTAACTGAAAATCGGCTAAGGTGAGGATGGATAACCTTGGATATGTGCCCGTAATACTGTGTGTGATTTTGTTGTTTGATTGAACTGCTGAAATGATTATTCACTGTTGTTTGAGTGCTATGGAAATTGTTGATGCTGTAGTTGGACTGTGTTTAGACTTGTGATGTTGTGTTGAAATAATGCTGAACTGTTAATTGTGATTAATTGACGTTATGAGTCTGTTGTTGAATTGGCCTGTGGAATAAACTGAAATAATGGAAAGTTGGATGATTAAGGATAGAGTAATGGAAACTGGATTGAATTTGAGATGATGATATAATTGTCACGTGGAAAGTAGTGGTACGGCTAGATGGTTAGAGGCTAGTTCTGTGGTGTCATGGCCGGTTTGGTTGGTTGTTGGGGATGTTGATCCCAGGTTTGTTGCTATTGGGATGTTGATCCCGGATTGGTTGTGATTGGGATGTTGATCCCGGATTGTGTTTTGGCCTGGCATCCGGAATTAGTTAATAACCAGGTACGACCCTAGCTTGTCCAGTGACGGGGCCCGGAAGATAAAATTGGTAATAATAATAATAATAAACATTCTTTTGGTCTTGGCTCAGTTATGTTTTAGTAGGATTCTTCTGTTGTGTTGTTTGTGTTTACTTCGAAAGTATTATAGTCGATTACATATCTCTGTTTATCCTTCGTCGGTGAGCACTTCAGACTCACCCCTCGCCTGCGGGGTTTCATCCCGTAGGTTTAGTTGCTTCGTAGTTCAGGTACGATGTTCGATGGCTGTTGCTTCCTTCTCCACCTGACTCCGGATCCATACCTCCACTGCATGAGCATTTAAGTCTTTCGCTGTTGTGTTATATATGTTGCTGTGTTGCTGCTATCCTTTATTGCTTTGATGTTGTCTATTTGGATTAAGCTGCTGTTGTTGAGTGACATGAATGGATTGAATAATGGTCCCCGGGCATGGGTGACAGTTGTAATACATACAGTGTGCTGTTGTATTTGATTTACTGTGTAGTATTTTACTGCGATGTACTGCCTGAGCTGTTAAAAAGAATAGTTTCGGCATGTGTTTACTGTAACCGGTAAATATGGGTCGGGGCGCTTCATCTTTAGTATCCGTGACTAAGTCTAAGGAAGAAGACCGTAGGAAGGATAACTCAGAAGAATAGATAGTAGTGAGATTTTTTGAGACTAGAGATATTTAGAAATTAATGATATCATTTCACAAAGTGACTCTGGAATTCAATAATGAATTGCCTCCACCTCTTACTCCATACATAGAGCCCTTTTATAAATACTGGGGGACTCTGTCGGGCTTACATTCAAGATAAGGAGTGGAAGACAGTGTGTCCTACGAAAAGCAACAATAATAATACATGACATGGGCATTCAGGATGCCATTATTACAACACAACAAAAGACGAAAAGACAACACACTAACATACTAGAAATTCTGATAAGGATAAGCCTTGAATAAGATAAGTTTATTTGTTGATTGGTGAGTGGCTGGGGCTTGGACTCTCTAGGTTGTTTGTATCCCCTGGCCAATCATCCATTGCCACATCACTCAGCTCTAGGCCATTATCTTCATTTAGGTCCAGGGCATTTTCATCATCTTCCCTTCAATAAAGGATTTCTTCCTCTTCTAGGCCAGTCCATGGGCCGTTGTATTGACATTCAAGTGAGGAGTAGAGATTCTGAGCATCTTGGAACAATCTTCTTGGAGGAGGTGGTATGGGTGATAAAGGGACTATAACTATAGTTACAACTCTGCAGGCCCAAGCTGGATTGAACCCATTGAGAACACAAAGATAAGTCGAGGCCTCCTTGAGGAATTCAACAGACGGTTCAGGTCTGATATATGTCTTATGGAGTAATGGAGTAGTAACAGGACGTCTGGGGGTGAACCCTGGTATGGTCCGTGTGCTGAGAAGGTCATACATAATGTGGAACGGGGTCCTGGTTCGGTCCTATCAAGAGCTGTTTTTTAACCATGTTCTCCACCTGGGGCAAACCACTGGACTAAAGCCCATTGATTGGATCCTTGTTCTCCTTCGTCGATTAAACACTCAAACATGCCTAAAGCCTTGAGTCATAATGCAATGTGAACAAGCACTAATTGTGCCATAATTCATTTTCATAAAAGCTGTGAGGGTGGATGTTGTTGATTCTACGGAAAGGATGGTTTGGAAAATATTGAGATTCAACTGTGTGTTGAAGGTTAGCCCCTTGGTAGATAAGAAAATTGGTGAGGAAGTGGAAAATTTTATTGCGAGCATATTGCTGAACATTGAAAATGTCGTTTCTCTGGTTTAGTGCAGGAGGGATGGTGTATGAATTTGTGGCTTGGTTTGTCCAATTAGCTTGTCGTCCTAAAACTCACCATTAAGGTTTTGATGAGGAGGATGCCATAAAGACAAGAGGGATTATTTTAACACATGAGATAAGCTGGATGACTTTTGGTCGGGATAGCATATTCGGAATGAGGTTCTGGTCTCCTTTTATATGCTTCACGGAGAAGTCATATTTGTCAAACCATTGTTTCCACCTTAGCAGTTGTTTTTCTAGAACACTTTTGTTCTTGAAGTCGAGAATCTTGGGAAAGGATGAGCTATCCATTTCCACAGTAAAATGATGATTCACTAGATGTTATTCAAATTTCTTGATTTCGTACAGCCAGAAGTTCTTTGTAAGTGGTATGATAATAGAGCTCTGTATTGGAGAACCTGCCACTTGCATGGCCAAAGTAGTGTCTTGTCCCATTATTTTCTTCAAGAAGCACCGCAACCCAATATTCATCACTACTGGCATCTTCCTGAAGGATTCTTTTTTCATTTGACAGAATCTTAAGAGGTGAGGGTTGTTGTGCAATTTTATTTAACTCTTTGACAGTTATTGTTTGTGTCGGTTCTTTGAGGACCCGGGCTAAATCAATCCTTTTGGCCTCCTCACCTTAATCATGTATCAACTAGAGTCGCCACCCTGATTTTATTACTTGTAAAAAATCAGGAAAAAACCTTTAGGCAGCACTTCGATTAGGAAATTATTCAACATAAGGGACTGATCTAGCATATCAGAGATTGCTGGACTCGAGGATTCGTCATGGGTAGAAAGGTGTTAGGCACCCCACCTGTGTTGGGTGAAATTTTGTTCAATAATTGAATCAAATAAGTGTGTCTTGTGAAAGTCTGCAAGTGTGGAAACAAATCACATAGTTAAATAAATAACTAAAAAATTAAAAGAAGCAAGGGGGAAAAAGGAGAAAGGAAAAGATGTGGCTTGACTCTCCACCACTATAGACCACCCACGAACCCTGATGACTCGGTTCAAAGCTCACGCAGTTCTTACATGTTATCATCACAAATCACATCATCATGCCAACAGTAGGCATCTCAGCATATCAACAATATAACGGAATTAAAAGGATCAAGGACTTACCTCCTGTAGACATTTCTTTGTTTTTCACATCTTCAGATTATAGACAGCATTTGCAAGCTTTTCTCTTCTTAGTTTAACTTTGATCAGCCCCTAATCCTTTGCCTGAATGCTTCTAAATGCTTGACTCCGCAGGAATAACAGTATATAAAAGTGTTTGAGAGGCTGGAGGTGTAGAGTTTCTCCCAGCCTCAAGCATCTAAGTCGTGTAGAGAGTGTGTTCTATAAAATTTTATGGACCACTTTGAAGTGAATAGGAGGGGTCCATTCTAATAATTGTCAGCATTATGCTATTAACGATTTGAATTATCTAAATTTTTAATTAGTCATGTTAAATCTTATAAATCTATTTTTATAGTAAACTGAAAATTTATGTTTTAATCCTCTTGATTAAGTATATTGATTACGATATGTTTTAGTCCTTTTGTGATGGGCATTGATAAATATGGGTTAAGTATTTTAGATTAATTATCTACTATCCTGTTTCACTTCATTGAATCTTCTAGTCCGACCAGTGAGTGATTTGAGGGCTTTGACGGTTCTATACCCGGTCTGACTTTGACAAACAGGAGAAAAATTGGGGAAGAGCGAAAATTTTTGGAAGAAAATGGGGCCTAATATGAAAATAGAGTTTGGCACATTGTCAAGTAATTATATTTTAACCGTCAAGATATCTTTTGTTTTATATTAATGGTGTGGTGGCAAGCCAGATATGCATTTTTCTAAGAAGAATGAAGATTGTGTAGGGTTTTTGGGTTTTTTGGGACCCCATGTTTAGTGGTTTGGCCAATTTGGTATCCCGACATTTTTTTGGCCGGGCATATACCCCGAGATTGCATGGACAGGCCAAACGTAGACCCCTGGTCAGGCACCTGCTGACGTGGAGGCTGCCCGGGTACGCGTGTTACTGTAGCAAAACGACGTCGTTTTAAGTGAGAAAACGTCACCATTTCATGCCACGTCGGACACAGGTGGCTTAGTGGGGCCCACTTCACTCAAAGCCCCAAATTCTTCGCATAACGAACCGAAACCGCTCCGGACCAGGGTCTACGTTTGGCCAGCCCATGCAATATCAGGGTCTATACCCGGCCAAAAAAAATGTCGGGGTACCAAATTAGCCAAACCACTAAACATGGGGGCCCAAAAAACCCAAAAACCCTTAAGAATTAAAGTATTAGTTTTGGAAAAATAAGGGAAGTAAAATAATAAACTAACTCAATATATCTGGTTCAATAATCGTTCTTTCCAATTTATAATTTAAAATAGAATTTAAGTGAGATTTTATGCCACTATTGTATAATTATTTTAATTTTTTTTCAAAAAAATAATTCTAGCACAAGATAATAATTATAATAATAGATATTTATTTTCTAATTTTTTTACATTTGACATTTGATCTTGTTCTTTATTTACTATTATTATTAAAAAAAAATTTAGGTACTTTTTACAAATTTTAGACCAGTGGGAGAGTTTAAATAGGAATTTTTAGAAATTAATATATGAAAAAAATAAAATTTTTTAAAAAATAAATCCAGCATAATAAGGTGTATTTATTTAAAACCAAGTAAAATTTTTGGAAATTGAGTTTTACTCATTTTTAATAGTTAAAAATAAAATATGATTAAAAGAAAAAAAATGATTAAATAAATAATCAAAATCGGGTCAGCTTTCATTTCGGTATCCAACAAATTTTGGATCGGTGAGGTGAAAAATCCGGGGTCGGTAGCATGCAGAGCCCACAAAGACACATGAATCCTACATGTCCGGCCAATCCTCTAAAACGACGTCGTTTTGCTACAGTAACACGCGCAAATACCCGGCCAGCCTCCACGTCAGCAGGTGCCTGACCAAGGGTCTACGTCTGGCCTGCCCATGCAATCTCGGGGTATATGCCCGGCCAAAAAAAATGTCGGGGTACCAAATTGGCCAAACCACTAAACATGGGGGCCCAAAAAACCCAAAAACCCGATTGTGTATTTGTTTATAAGAATTTCACCAATTGAGGAGATTGTCAGAAGTATGACAATCTCATGCACTTCACTTTGTCCACTTCTTGTTTTGTTTGTTGCTGAGAAACAATCACACCCAAATAAATCAACCTCCACGATGGTTGTTGTTGGACCTGATATGGACTTCAGTTATCCAATTTAACCATCACTTCTCCCATAGCTTTGCAACTCATTTACAGATATCTTGATGAATGCCTTCAACCTGATCCATTGCCAGGGATAACCAATGTATAATTGATGACATAATGTACAGAATTGCATATTAAAAGGATTAAATATACAAATGTATATGGAGCTATGCACAACCTGATATGGACTAGTAAAAGAATTGAAGAAACTACAAACTGGAGCTGTGGCACCACAACTACAAACTGGAAATGTGATCTGAACCAACATCTAATCCGATAGCCGAGGTGTCAAGCAACGGAAGTGTTTCCGCTAGCTCAATGGCGTCCGGAACTCTAAGTCGAGTTCCTTGTTGCCCGACAACTGTGGATGCAACCCTAGCAGCAAATGCCCCCATTCTACTCAAATTAGTGACACCCCGCAAGTAACCGTACAGAATGCCAGATGCATAGGCATCCCCGGCACCGCAAGTGTCAACCGGAACACATGGTGAAGGAGGGATGTACACAGCTTCTCCTTTTACACCAATGTAGGATCCTCTAGGTCCATCAGTAACCGACACCAGTGGTACGAAGTGGCTAAGATATCTTGTAGCTGAAACTGCGCTTTCCTTTGAGGAAAAGTCACATAAAGCTCTCGCTTCATCACTATTTGCAAATAAAATATCGGCACAGTTCACGATAATTTCCCTGAACCACAAGTAGAAGAAGATTTCTTTAAAGGATAAAGAATATTACAAAAGGTAGAGAGGAGGAAAGGAAAAAACTGGTGCAACGTGAGACAGAAACACAAAGCAGTTTGAGGTGGGGAGTTCAGCAACGCATGTTTTCTCTTATAACAAAGACCAAAAGGAGGAAAAAGTAGGATTTTCACAAAAAAGAAAACAAAGTATAGTGGGTTCCAATTTCCAATTGCTAACAGGATTAAGCATGTCATTTGCATTCCTAAGTGCTTGACTTCCATAATTCAGGATTCCAGAAAACAACCTAGCATTTAGGACTTTGTTTTTTCAAGATTGGATGTTATACCAATTATCATCAAGACTCTAATGTCCATCATAAAAGGTTTCATAAGTTATAACAATAAACAAAATACTTATCCAGCACAGAGAAGTGACCATCATGTGACAAATGTATTCTTTCTGTAACACACATCACAGTTCCTTCAAACAAAGACAAAGTAGATTCATAAACCGCAATGAAACAATGCAAATTGTGAAAGAATCTTACCCGAAATCATCATAGTGTCTTTCAATGCACGACACGTCAGACGCTGTTACTGCAACCAGTACACCGCTATTGCGTGCTTCTTCGCACGCTTTAGTAATTGTTTTAATTGTATCAGGAAGTTCAAATAGATAACCTTCAACTACCAATATCTTTGTCTTTGAGATTGCACTAGCCAAGCATTGATCATAGCTAACAGTGGAAGATGTACCCTAAAATGAGAAGAGAGAACAAAAATAACAATAATGATCAACATTCCAGCAAGAATTATTATGGTCTGGAACCTGTTTTTGTTATCCAGCTAGAAACTTGGAATTTTTAAATCTACAAAAATAAAGTATGACTTACAATTTAGTGTACATACTTAGTCAATAATAAAAGACTGTACCTGATAGGCAAGCATAGTTCGATGAGCATCCGGTGTTGTGAGAACTATCACTGTTCCTGTTGTTCCATCTTTAACAGGTTCAGAGAGAAAATTAACATTTGCCCTACGCAGTTTCGACCTACATGGCATGCCAAGAAGGAATAATATCATAACCTATATACTTTAGTAGGTATATAATTCAATTCTGCACTAGTAATCAAATGGTTTGGTTTTTAAACATGAACAAGCATCGCATTATATTTATCAAGATGGATTTAGAAATGAATTACATGTGAAGAGGATGCAATGATTCTGATCGCAAACAAAAGAGATGAATTTGCAGCATAAACATGCCAGCCAGACCAGGAGAAACAATACAAATACTCTTTTCACCACAATAAGAAGAATATTGGAAGCACTATGAAGGACTTCACTATGGAATACCGAAGTGTTAAAACTTATATCAAAAGAATATTGGTCTCCAACTAAAATTCAATGAACTCAGCAGCAGCCCTACATGTTCCTGCATGTGTGCAATGTGGACTCTCAACTAGAAACACAGTTTTAACAGACCAATCTCTACTTTCTATAAGAATATTACAAAGCAAAATTTAAATAGTAAACAGAAGTAAAACGCTGAGTTTCACAACTTCATTAAAAAAGATCCAAAGGAAATTATCCAAGTCTTCCTAAACTTCGCTCAATTTTGCTCTTACCCAGTTAATTTCTCAACAAGAGAAATAATATAAGAAAACTGAATCAAATACACTTTACAAGTCACTGAGATAAATTTTTTGGTCCTTCTGTGTACATCTAATTTTCTATCTGCACATGTGAAATTCATAAATAGCGTTAAAAGATGGACCCTTCTTCGCACTCATAGAAGGAAAAGAAAGCAGACCATGCAATATGGCATTAAGCTCTCCCACTATTTTTATGAACTAGTCCTTTGCATATGTAAGCCATATACTTTCACAATCACATCTTACAAAAGTGGTTTCCTCTTTCATATATGACATAATAACCCATAATTTTTTTCTCCTTACTTATGAGAGCATTGGAATGTCAACAATCTTGAGCCACAAAAACCATTTGCATCCGGGAAGCACCAGTTCCCGATAAAACTGCCAATTAAAACTACTTTCTGAAGCTATCCCGTAGAGAAAACTAACAGTGTCCTCCACCTGATTGCACACAGGAAATATATCAAGAGGAACAAAGAGATTCTGCTTTAAACCCCTATCAAACAGAGATAGAGGCCACCTTTTCACCAGGTAAGAGACCACATTTTCACTCCACAACACTTGTCCATGAGATTAACTACCTCTGGTAGTCTCGTCATAAAAATACTTCAAAATAATTTTAGAATTTTCTAGCACGAAACCTTGATCAAGTACTGCTACTAAACCTCAGCATCTAGAAACTCAAAGAAACCTTTCAAGGAAAGGAAAAGTCGGTTCCAATTCTTTCTCATGTGTAGTTCTAAGAACAAAGGAATGATTCAATTGTCTCGTGAGAATAGTCAAATATTCACCTTCGTCAGAACCACCATTCAAAAAGGGATGCAGGACATGCACCATTCGTAGATCACCACAAAAGAATTTCCTTCTAAATCTCAATTTGGACAGACTTCCTCATACTCCAAGGAGGTCTAATGGCTCCCTGCCAATTACACCTTTAGCACAACAATCTCAGGGTATTTCTTTCACCAGCAAAGACTGCTTATTGAGCTTATTTACATCCTCATATGCCAATCTAACTAACTCCCAAACATCTCCAAAGCCAATTATCAACCATCTGATAAAGCTAAAAATCTAAGAATCCCAACACTCCATCATTTGAAAGCATACGAGTATTGGAACATTTGAAAATTGAATTCTATTGAACTCGCAGCCACCCTCCGCTGAAGATCTCATGGTCCTCTTCTTTTTTCTTCAGAAGTTATGCATGCAACTCCATTTCAGAAGCCTAAGCTAGACATGTGGAATAAGACGAAATGAAAGAACTTTTGGCCAACTCTAATACAATATGTCAAACACCAATTAGTTTAACGACCTAAGCTGCAGAAAGGTAAGACTAAATGAAAGAAATATAGATTCTTGACAATATTATTATTCATCATATTCGGGAAGCATGTAGAGAGTTAGGTATTGAGCCATCTGAAAACTTTCTGACATTAACAATAATCCTTCTGCTAGATTAGTAATGTTTATGATAAGAACAAAATCATGAAAAAATCCTAAGGGCTAAAAGTGCTCTTCCTTGGCCTTTTTCTTTCCCTTTTTCCTTCTCAAGGATGTCCCATCCTTTTTATTGTTCTTACCTTCTCTAATTTATTAATTAAAGAGCTTCCCTAAATATGAACCAGCTGTGGATATTGCTCTTTTGGTAGTCACTGGATAGCAGAAGAAAGACAGAGGAGCGCCCTAGCCCACAGCCACTAATATTGTTGCATCCTATAACTCAGTAATAGCATATGAATCCGATAGCATCAGCTCCCATGGTAGGGAAAAGAAAAAGAAAACATCATAAGTATCAAGTCCAACACCGTTTCTCTTGTTTTAAGGGGATGTAACAAATCCATTACTTTGTGCATAAACTACAAGAGAAGAGCTGACAAAAAAACTACAAGAGAAGAAAAAACAATAAGGTAAAACTAGAGTCCTACCTGTAGAAGCCACCCAATGGATCGCTGCCTACACTTCCTGCCATTGCAACATTTAAGACAGGGCCGCCTAACGGTTTACTACCTAGCCGTGCCAAGGCCACTAGACTGTTTGAAAGAGATCCACCAGCAGCTGCCTTGTAACTGCAACCATCCATAGCACGCAAGACTTTACCCCTTTCCTCATGGTTCACAACCTTCCTCGTTCCCTTCTCAAGTCCCAATTTTTCCAAGAATTCATCATCCACCACACCAGAAAAGTCCACCTATACGTATTGTGCAGGAAATCAAATGCTGGGAGAAACAAAACCAGATAGAAAACCACACGAACACTAAAGCAACAAGCAGCACCCAAAATTTTCAGAAACAAAAGAATTATCTGCCGTCTAATTCAAACACTAAAGCAACAAGCAAACAAAAAAAAAAAAATTCATTCTACAATCACAAAGCAATATGCCAATGAAGCATTTTCTAGACAGGGTAAAAAGATGTTTGAAAAGCTTAAGCACACATTTTTATTTGTTTAACCCGAAGAAACACATTTCTCACAAGAAACAGGAATATGCTGCTCAACAAAAATTCTACACACAACAGAAGCAGAGACCCAAATCATCAGCAAGAAGAAATTTTTCTTTCTACCAGGAAGGGAGAATATGGAATTATTACCATGGCTTGACCAAGGCCAAGAACATCCCATCTCTCAGGAGGCAAGGGAGAGGCTGCAACCATTCCCTCCATCAGTTCCTCATCCTCTTCTCCTTCGGACACACTTCCACTCTCAAAATCGTCGTCAACAAGCTCATTCTCCCGACTACTCCCCCCACCCGCGAAATCCCGGCAAGAGCAGACCCCGAGCGAGGTTGTTTTCCTTGTCCCCATAATAGAAGCAGGCCTCTTCCTCCTCTTCGTCCGTTTGGAGTAACATGCAAGAACAGCATGGGGGTTTGTGGTGGTGGTGGTGGAGGAAGACCCATGTAGAGGTACAGGAGAATTGGGACGATAAGGAGCGAAAATAGGAGGGGAAAGGAAAGGCCTGTGGCTGTGAGGAGGAGAGAGGACAGAGAATGGCATAATTGCCTTACTACTACTACTACTTGCCATCCCTTTAACCGTTTTTTCTTCTTCTTCTCCTCCTCCTTCTCCTTTATTTGTCGAGGGTTCTTGATTGGTTGTTCTTTCTCTTTTCTTTTTACGCTTCTCTTTTTTTTGGGGGGCTATTATTGGATTGGTGAAGATGGAGATGGGTTCATCTCCATTAACCGCCAAGAGAAGAGAACACACAGAGGGAGAGAGAGGGGGAGAGGGAGAGGGAGGGGGGCTGTTATCAGTTATGTATGTATGCCTGTCCCCCCTCTTATCCCCCTCTTATTATCTTATTGTAATACTTCTTCTGATTTTAAGGATTCGTGCCTTAATTTGGTTTTAATGCATATGGTGTGTCAGTCAGTTTTATTTGGGTTACACAGTTACTTATCCGGGGGAACTAATGTTAATTGGATTAAGTTTTATATTAATAAATTACTAAATCTTTAGAAAACACTGCGTGAAGCTGGCCGGGAAGTAGTTTGGATGAAGACGCGCTTCTTTTTACTTACTTCCCGGCCTGCTTCACGCAGTGTTTTCCAAAGAAATTAACTTCATATAATTACGTTTCAAATATGCAATAATTAAGAGTCAACCACAACAAAATCTAACCCTTTCTAAGGAAATTTTCACCGCCAAAAATTTATTTGGATTAATGTCACGTTTCATCCCTGTGTTCCCTCCTCAAATTGAAATTCATCCTTGTGTTGAACTTTGATTGGTTTTGATCCCTCTGTTGGTAAATTTTTTAAGGTTTTAGTCTTTTTTACCGATTTTACCCCTAAATTCAGCACTTTACTGTTCATACTAGTTTACCCACTCGAGATTCGACCCAACTAACCGGCCCAACCCGGAACCCTATTCAAAAATCTCCAATAAACAAATAACTCTACCTGCCAACATCAAAAATTTTAAAATCATAAAAAATACAAATTATTTTTTAAAATTTTTTAAAAAATTAAAAAATCATAAATCAAATTATTTTTTAATTTTAAAATTTTAAAATTTAAACCTTTCTTCTCCACATGTTTTTTTCTTTTTTCATTTTATTTTTCCCTTTCTTCTTCTTTTCCTCCTCCTCCTCTTTCCCCCTCAACATCAAAAATTTAAAAATTATAAAAAATATAAATTATTTTAAAAATTTTTTAAAAAATAAAAATCATAATATAAATTATTTTTTAATTTAAAAATTCAAAAATTTAAATATTTTTATCTACTTTTGTTCTTTTTTCTTTTTTCCCTCCTTTCTTCTCCACACGTCCAGAAAAAATTATATTTTTTAAAAATTTTTAATAAAAAAATTTAGTTTTAATTTTTTTATTTTTTTATTTTTTTTGTATTTTTTTATTGATTTTCAAAATTTTGATATTGGGAGGTAGAGTTATATATTTATTGGAGATTTTTTAATGGGGTTCCGGGTTGGGTCGGTTAGTTGGGTCGAATTTTGGGTGGGTAAACTGGTTTGAATAGTAAAATATTGAATTTAGGGGTAAAATCGGTAAAAATGACTAAAACCTTAAAAAATTGACCAACAGAGGGATCAAAACCAATTAAAACTAAACACAAGGATGAATTTCAATTCGAAGGGGCAACACAGGATGAAACTTGACATTAATCCAAATTTATTTTCAAATTTAAAATTTCAAATAATAGACTTCTCCATATAAATTATTAGCAAAACTCAAATTCCTGAGCATACAAATTAATAAGATTACACATCAAAGACAAAGTGTACAATCAAAGCTACAAATGCCCAACGGAGAAATTTAAGATCACCTAAAGGCTAAGGCCGCATCCAGAGTGAACAAGAAGGTCCACCCATTAAAGAGCCTTTGGTCCAGGCCTATACCAAAGATCCAGATGTCTAGACCCATATCAAAGACGAAAGATGTAACGCCCCGAATTTTCAAAATTTGATTTTTTTTCGGAATCTTTCGAAATTTGGATTCCAATTTTACCCTTGAGGAATTTCAGGATTTTTGGTTATGGAAATAAATTATTTTCCTTGGAAATAATGTATTTAGGTTGGCGTTATAAGGGGTTTGAGTTTCGTCGGAAACGGGGTCTCATTTCGAGGTGAAACGGGGTTTGAATGATGACAGGGTCGAAACTACGTCGTTTTGGAAACTGTAAAAAAAAAAAAAAAAGTTGCGTTGACCGGGCAGGGGCTGACCGCGCCTAAGCGGACGACGGGTCGTCCACTAGGGCGGCCAAGCCCTAACCCGAGTCCTCCTTTTCTTCCCCTTTTCTCCTTCTTTTTTCTTCTTCCCTTCTCTTCTTTCTGCAGCCGCCGCCGACCCCTTCTTCCTTCTCTCTCCCTCTCTTTTCTTCTTCTCTTCCCCCTTCCTTCCTTCTTCCCTCGT
>JAKUCV010002262.1:0-109498 GCA_028386065.3 Turnera subulata | reverse complement strand
GGGTTTGCTTTTCCTAATCTGATCATAATAGCACACCATATAATACAAAACACACTTACAATCAGGATAAACATCATGATTAAAGGATACATCACACTTTAACTAAAGTGACCACTCACCTTATCATCTCAATCACACTAAACATTCCACTAACTAATTAATCACACTTCACTGTCATCAGCTTGGTCAACAATCAACAGAGTCATCGGAGAGAATAAGCCAAGTACCAACAACCAGAATATACCAATCTCGTTTCCTACCTCTCAAGCCACATCAACATATTTCTCAAGAGGAGGTTCCCTCGTCACCAACGCTGCAATTTGGACAACTTTGGCAGCAGCTTTGACGATTTTCTATATTATATAATAAGACTATACAAAGCATTTTCCCATCTTTCGTTTCATTTGTGTTGTAATGGAGCGGCATATTAGGAAACAGAAACTAAAGTTTCCTTTAGTTAGTTAAATCACATTGTCTATTTTTTTTTTCTTTTTTTGCTTGTAATCATAATCAAAGTGATGGTCCTATTGGGATTGGAACTTAAGGGTAACTTATGGGGTATTAGCTATTTTCTTAATTCTTACTGTTCTCTTAAACTGTGATCCGATGTTTTCGATCATATTCTAAGGGTTTTCATTTCAACTGCTGAATTTGTTTCCAGTTTTTTTGGCACATTGCCTCTAATCTCAACCATTGCTTACAATCCTATGTCCCTTTTCACTCTCTGCACTTCGTTTTGCATACAGTATACATATACACGGAGCTGAAGAGGATGGCTGTACTTTTGATAAAATACTGAAGTTGGCTATGTGCTGTCGGAAACTTTTTTTTTTTTTAGAATCAATAAATTTCATTACGAATTGGTTAGGAGAGTCCTATCAAGGATGAATGCAACGTAGAACAAGACAGGCTTTTAGATAAGCCTTAATCAGACAATTACAAACAGAGAAACTATCAAGCAGGAACCGGGAATTTTATACACCAGAATGTACACAGAGACTGCAATTCTGGGGATAAAGGTCTAGGATTCAAGTTGGACAGACCACAAAACCGCAGTTTTACATCAGCACATACAGTCGCTAGAACTGCATCAGGCACAAAAGACAAGTCGTAGAATCATGGACTTAATATTCTTCTTCTGCTGGAATTTTTGCGCCCAAAGAAATTCAGTTGGCCAGGAACTACAGTTCTGCGCACATTACAAAGAGAGAGTAGGCGAGTCCAGATTTCTGCCGTGTAAGGACAAGCAAAGAATAAATAGTCTCTTGATTCCTTGAGGTAGGAGCAGAAAAGGCAGGAGGCATCAGTGACAAGCAGACCATAGTAACTTAAACCATGAGACTCGAGGCTATTTTATTCGAATATGCTCCCAGGCACTACGAACAGTGTACAGCCCCGAAGGTGATAATATCCAGTGGGCTTGGTCAGCATCCAAAGATGGAGTAATGGCATGAGCAGCAGCTTGCTGTAGGTGAGAAATAATAGGCAATCGGGTTGCAGGCCAGCACCAAGAGTTATGAGCAATTAGTGTACAAACTTTCGCTTGGGATGGAATTTTAGTGCTGGGAAAGAGAGCAGGGGGATGATAGAAGATAGAATTCCATGTCGGAAACCTTTTTCTCTGAGCTTCTCCAGAAACCGACCCTTACCTTCCATTTTTTCCCGCCAAAATCTCCAAAACCAAAAACCCTTCTCCACAATCCCGTTGCCATGCACAGACATAGAAGGACAACCGAAAAGCACCAACACAAAGTCAAATAATGGGACCATTGTTTCCCTCTCAAACCACCCGAACCCCGAAATTTCCTGCTTTTATCAAAAGGGTTTCTCCCAGATAACCAAAGAAGCTACTGGCAGGGCCTTATCGCGTTTTGCATCAAGGGTCTAGTCAATCTAGGTGTGCGATACAGTAACACTTTGATTACCATGTATTCTAAGTTTGGTCATATTGGTCTTGCTCGTTACGTGTTTGATAAAATGCGCGAGAGGCATGAGGCTTCTTGGAATAATATGATGTCCGGGTATGTTCGTGCGGAATTTTATGCGGAGGCAATTGGTTTCTTTAATGAGATGAGGGGCTTTGGCACTAAGCCTAGCGGGTTTGCAGTTGCTAGCTTGCTAACCGCCTGTGATAGGTCAGGGTGCATGTTCGATGAAGGTGTCCAAGTGCATGGTTTTGTTCTGAAGTTTGGTCTACTGAGTGATGTTTTTGTGGGTACATCGCTGTTGCATTTCTATGGAGTTTATGGGTTTGCTTTGGATGCTGGGAAGCTGTTCGAGGAGATGCCTAACAAGAATGTTGTTTCTTGGACTGCATTAATGGTTTCCTATATGGATTATGGAGAATCAAGCACAGTTCTGACTTTATATCGGTCTATGAGGCATGAAGGGTGAGCTGTAATGAGAACACGTTGGCCACTGTGATCGGTTCCTGTGTGTCACTTGACAATGAGCTGTTGGGTCACCAAGTGATTGGACAAGTTATAAAATTTGGATTAGGAACTAATACTTCTGTGGCAAACTCTCCTGTATCTTTGTTCGGCAGTTTTGGTATAATGCAAGAGGTTTACAACACTTTCTATGGTATAAACGATCCTGACATAATCTCATGGAACTCCTTGATTTCTGCAAACGTTCGCAGTAGTCTTTTTGAAGAATCGCTGAGATGTTTTCATCAGATGCGCCATGTTTATGGGCAGACCAATTCTACCACACTTTCAGCTTTGTTAGCTGGCTGTGGGTCTGCTGGTGATTTGAAGTGGGGAAGGGGACTTCATTCTTTAGTTCTGAAATTCGGCTTAGATTCTAATGTTTGTCTATGCAATACTCTTGTAGGTATGTATTCTGACACAGGAAAATTTAAGGATGCGGAATTGGTTTTCAAAGGAATGGCAGATAGGGATGTCATATCATGGAATTCCATGCTCGCCTGTTATGCTCAAGAGGGCAATTGCCAAGATGCTTTGAAAATTTTTGGTAGAATGTTCCATATCGATAAAACCGCTAACTACGTAACTTTTACAAGTGCATTGGCTGCGTGTTCAGACCCAGAATTTTTCAATGAAGGCAGGAGGGCTCATGCCCTCGCAATCCTTACTGGCCTACATGACAACTTGATTGTCGGCAATGCATTGATCACCTTATATGCGAAGCTCGGTATCATGGGTGAAGCAAGAAAGATATTTCATAGGATGCCCAGGCGAGACTTAGAACTTGGAATGCAGTTATTGGTGCCCATACAGATAACCAACAATCAGAAGCGGCACTGCAAGCCTTTGAATTGATGAAAGAAGAATGTGTACCTACCAACTACATTACATTTTCAATGTTCTAGGTGCTTGTTTGGCTCCTGATGATCTGCTGCCTGGTGGGATGCCCATCCATTCTTTTAATAATTCGGTCAGGGTCTGAATCTGATGAACACGTCCTGAATTCACTTATCATGATGTATGCCAAGTGTGGTGATCTAAATTCAAGTAACTATATCTTTGATGGGTTAAATATTAAGAGTGCTGTTGCATGGAACATTATCATGGCTGCAAATGCTCATCATGGTTGCATGGAGGAGGCTCTGAGACTTCTTGTGCAAATGAGCCGTGAAGGAGTAGATTTGGATCAATTTAGCTTTTCTGAATGCATTGCCGCAGCAGCTAAGTTGGCAATATTGGAGGAAGGTCAGCAGCTTCATGCTTTGGCTACCAAACTTGGTTTTTGACTCGGATTCTTTTGTTATGAATGCCACAATGGACATGTATGGAAAATGTGGAGAACTAGATGATGTATTACGGATTATCCCACAACCGATCAAGATTATCATGGAACATACTGATATCATCTTTTGCAAGGCATGGGTGCTTTGAGAAGGCTAAAGAAACTTTTCATGAAATGATAAAACTGGGGGTAGAACCAGATCAAGTTACCTTCATATCTCTTCTCTCTGCTTACAGTCATGGGGGATTAGTGGAGGAGGGCCTAGCATACTATGTTTCGATGGTGAAAGAGTTTGGCGTTCCTCCAAGAATAGGGCACTGTGTATGTATCATTGATCTTTTGGGGTGATCAGGGAGGCTAGCTGAGGCTGAAACTTTCATCAATAAGATGCCTGTTCCACCAACTGACTTTGGATGGCGGAGCTTGTTGGCTGCTTGTAAAATCCATGGTCATATGGAACTTGGGAGAAAAGCTGCTGAGAATCTTTTGCAATTAGTCCCATTAGATGATGCAGCTTATGTTCTTTATGCAAATGTTTGTGCAGCCACTGGAAGATGGGAGGATGTAGAGAATGTTAGAAGCGAGATGGGATCATATAAAATAAAGAAGAAACCGGCTTGCAGTTGGGTGAAGTTGAATAACAGGTTGAGTTCGTTTGGAATGGGAGACCAGTCTCATCCACAGACCAGTGAGATTCAAATCTCAAGGTCTTCAAAAAGATTAGTGGTCTCGTGGTGCTCAACATGATTGCTGATTTGTCTCGAAACAAAAAAGGTGCTTCTGCATTGGAAGGAGTCTTCAAAAAGATTAGTGGTCTCGTGGTGGGCATAGCTTGTAGTGGTGTTACCGGGCTTCATGATGCATCCATTAATGCACTACATGGACTTGCCATGGTCGACCCTGATCTTATCTGGCTTCTACTAGCCGACGTGTACTACTCTTTGAAGAAGAAGGGCGTACCTTCTCCGCCCTCCTTAGATTTGTCACCGACGTGTACTAAATCTTCCAAGGACTACCTTTATTTAACTCTTTAGTGTTTACTAACCAATTGTACTGTACATCTTGAATTTGTTGGTATATAATTATTCTTACCTTTAATTCTTTTGAGAATCTCGTGCAAGGCTTCAAATTAATAGGACTTTGATTAATTAAAAAATAATTATAGGAATTGATTGAAAAATGTTTAAGAATAATAGGACTCAAAGCCCTTTATATCCTAACTACTAATATACAATATTAGTAGAGCCAATATACAATTCAGTCAGAGAATTATGACTCCTTATCGCAAGCATCCTACAAGTAAAAATTCACATGCTATTTCCATCTGAAAAGAATCACTGGTTCCTTTACATGTTTTACACCCTCGCACAACCTGCAAGTCATGCAATTGAGAAATGCCATACTATTATATGACTCATAGGAAATGTTGGTAGGTTCTTCTCTTTATCATAAATATATTAAAATGCCAGTAAATCAATCTCGAATGAATTTTATGGTTAAACTTATTTGTCCCTTGTCCCTATATTTCCCTTTTTGCTATGATCGAAACTGTTTTCCTGCAGGCGGGTGACTAAGCTACTGCAATGCTATCAGTTGAACGACAGAAAGGGAAAGAAAATTTGTGAACTCGGTGGAATACCATCCTGCAATTCTACTGCAACAAAAATATGTAGCAAACTAAAGTTAACAACTGAAATAGAAAAAGGTACCGCTTAGAGTGAAAATCCACCAAACCAATATTAGTAGTTAGAGCCAATATACAATTCACTCAGAATCAGAATTATGACTCCTTATCGCAAGCATCCTACAAGTAAAAATTCACAAGCTATTTCCATCTGAAAACAGTCACTGGTTCCTCAACAGAGCGAATAAATCTTTCAACTTGCAAACCCAACTAAGTGAAACAATGAAAAGAATCTTGACAGTGATCTTTAGTGTTTAAGAGTGACTCCTAGGCAAGGCGCATTTGAATCGGACCTCTCCATTGTCTCCAGTCAGCACACCATGGTTTGACATCTTGAGCATAGCCCTGGCAAAATCCTTTCTGAAAGTTCTTCCATCATCAGATGCATAAGTCCGCACAAGACTTGCTGTGATGTTGTTAGCCATCAGTTGTTGATCAGCAAAGAGGAGTCCCCTGCTCCTTAACAGATTTCGGTAGTAATGACCATCAAAAGCTGATCCAGAAGAAATTGCAACAGATAGTTGTTCAGAAAACATCATCATAGGCTTAGAGTTCCCTTTTATTAGTGTTGCCATCGTGGGAGTGGGAGCGGGAGCGAGAGTGGGAGCGCCAACTTGAGTGATTCCATGACCATCTTGGCATTGAAGTCTCAACTCATCCATGAAATCTGAAGCCATAGTGCTGTCTGGATGGCCTGTGCCACTGAAGTTGCCAAAGCGATTCCGGATGAAGTCACAGCTGATTCTACCCACATTATGCGCCCCTACACAGAACCGTTAAATTATTTCAAAACAATGCTGCAAGTTCCATTTTCATGAACAATATAGGATGGAAAAGAGGGAGAAGTCGCAAAATACCTAAAAGACTGACTGTATCTCTTTCATCAAAGCCTCTGCGTTGAAAGAGGGAAAGGATTTGGGAAATATTATGGTTGGGACTGGGAATATCGCTCAGGGCTTCCTGAAAGTGGGATTCATGACTGTCTTTTCTGCCTGTAAAAACCGGATAAAAAGGTCCACCAGTCTGCATTATTACAGAAGCAAGAAGCACGTCAGCAATCTCATATTACTGATACAGTAATGACCTTTCTGATTCCTAGGGGTATTTAGAAATTGTTGTGCGAGTAAAGTAGTAGCTGTCTATGTCTAATTCAATTATTTATCCCTGAACAGGGTTTCAAGTCTTATGTGACTAAACAGAAGGAAATAGCTTTTCCTGCATTCATCCCTTCATAACCAGTATCAATCAAACAGGAGGAGACGGGAACAAAGTGATGAAACTTCAAGCAAAAACAGTTATCTCTAACTGATTAGAACATCAGAGGCTTCAGATTTTTTGTATAAAACTTCCTATTCTAGTAACAGATGTTTTCAATTTCTTGACTGACACTATCCTAAACTAAACCAAATCCTGCATATTATCAAATGCTAAAAACCTGCAGACTTCCTGCTTAAATGACTTTTGACATCAAGATACGGTATTAAGTCATTAACAATTAAGTTCTGAACAGACACATGAGGAAAAACTGACCAAAAGAATGCCATCTCTTGTGGCAAGTGCAAGAACATCAGCACATGAAACAACTCCTGGGCATGCTTCTTCAAGGTCTTCTTTAATGGATTCCACTACATCAAAGCCTTTCAGGGTCAAATTTGGGGGGGCCTGCTTCTCAACGGAACGGTTGTTATTGGCATCGGTAGTGTTTAACAGGACTGAAGCATCACAACCCTGATTCAAAAGAGCCCAGAAAATTGTAAAATCCATGTGCAGCAAATGATTGAAGGCAAGCGAAGTATATATGAATAATTGATATCTTGACTAAAACCTAAACCCCAATCAATTTAGAACTCTACCGTGACCCGGAAAATCAGAACATTCAAGAAAAATAGTAGATCAGTAAAAATCAGACGATACAATCATCAAATAGAACAGAACATGACGGAAAGATCCATAACCACATCACTCCCATAATGAAACACAAATCCGTTACTGGTGTGAAGAGAACGAAATCGATATGAAATCAGAGATAAGTGAAAACAATAAACAAGGAGAGACCAGAAACAATCGCATATAACTAAAAACATAATAAAATAACAAGAACACTACAAAGAGTTAAGTAACACAAGAAACAAAAAGTAATCAAAGATCATCCATCAAAAACCCCCTCAACAAAGTACCTAACCAACAGAATCCATAGACACAGAGTAACAGCAGCGAGCAGAACCCAAACTCGTTGATAGAAACATCAGATTAGCTGTTCGATAAAATTCCGCAGAAAGGGAAGCGAAAACGTTGTACCCTGATGAAGCAGTCATGGAAGAAAAGCCTCAGGAGATTCGCAGGAACGCCCTTCTGGTTAGAGAAAAACTTTTTCATCTTCGATCGAATCATGTCTTCCGCCCCCGGGCATGAATCTTGGTAGAAGTCATAGGAAAGGCCCTCAGCTTCAAGGGGAGAAGAGACCTTCTGCCTCTGGAGAAAAGAAGGGATATGGTTGCTCTTCCCCTCCGCTTCAATCTTGGGGTTCCTCAGGGAGAACAGCACCGCGATCAAGAGCACCACCATGAAAATCGACGTCTTCTTCAACACCGCTGGCCTCAAGCTCGCCGTCTCTTCCTTCTTCTTCATTTCTTTCTTTTTCACCATTTTTGTTTCTAGCTAAAGAAGTACCAGCAGAGAAGTAATACAGAGAGAGAGAGGAGGAGGAGCCGAGATAAAGAAAGGAGAAGAGAGAGCGCGGGAAATGGTGAGGAGGCAGTTAGGTTAGCGAAATGACTAAAACCCCCTGGCCGTTGTAATGGTTGGGTTTTGGATATTTTTCGCTTGGGCATTGCTATGATACCCTCTGGACAAAATCTCGGGTAATATTACCTTGATGACGTGGACAAATGCATCTGTAACACCTGGTTGTGTGGGCTGGTTGTGTGGGTCAGTTAAGGTTAAGTTATAATTTGATACTCAAAAAAGGTTAAATTATAAAATAGTACATCATTTTTTTTCTTTTGCGTTTCTATACTCAAGTTTGAAAATATGAAATTATGAAATTCCTACTTAAACTGTTAAACCCTCACCGTCTTTCTTTATCACCTGAACCTTATCCATATGGATGAGTTTATTCACAGTAATTCACCAATTAATATGATACCTTTTCCTTTATAAAGATTGATACGTTATCTTAAATTTATCTGATGTTATGAACTTTTTAAATAGTTTATATATAATACTATACTATTAAGATAAATCTTAATTTTTTTAGAAAATAAGTCTATATAACAAGTTTGGAATGACATATAGCCTGAGTTTATATTAAACTCACTTGTTTGTATTTTTTATTTTTTAATTCTACCTCATAAATCAACTTTTCATACTAATTAAAAAAATTATAAAAGAAAGAAATGTGCACTACATGGGAAAATACTTCTCCCCTCCCATTAATATCAATCGATCATGTTAACCCAAAACAAATAGTCACAAATCACCTTAATTAAGAAAGGAAAAAAATTAAGGAACCTTAAGTAAAATAAAAAAAAGTCAACCATCATGCACCCCTTTCTCACCTCATAATGCCTCGGAAGCCGGTATCCAATCTTGCCTCGCCATTCCTATATTTCATACCAATACATAATCACTTATAATGCAAAAAAAAAATGCATGATTTCCCTTATTCGGTTTTGTTGGTTTTGTTCAAGGTACGAATGATTAACTATGATTATCCCTTAATTAATATAAATCAAAAGCAAGATTAATTAATCCAAACTATTAATAAAAATTTAACCATATTATTATTTGGCTAAAACCATTAATAATTATTATTTAAATAAATAGATTGAATTAAAATTACTATCTCGTATAATTAATTCTGTCCGTTTTTAGACATTAACGAGTCCGTTAATATCGTCCCGAGAGCATGGATCGTTACAAGCTTAACCCGTGTTTCCGAGTCCGTTGTGTAATCTGCCCAAGCCCGAGCCCACGGAAGCTAATCGGCCTCAAAGACTTTGTAACAGCCCGGGTAAAATTTGGATTTTTACCGGGACTGTAGAAATTGTTTTACCGTGATTTACTGTTGAAGTAATCTCGGGTAATTAATTCGAGGTAAATCGGTAGTCGTTTTTCGAAACCGAGAATTTTCCCGCGCTCGGGAGTCTCTTCCTAACTAACCGAGCCTCGGTTTTCAGTTCCGAGACTTGGACGACGTTCAGGAGGATTAATCGAATTTTCCGAGCCCAAGTTGGGGATTTGTCGGAAAGACGGGAGTATCCCTGCGTTTACGGGATTCCGACGCGAGAATCCGGACTGGCCGAATGTGGTTGCCCGAGGCCACTCTTCTTCTTCTCTTTCCATTCTCTTCCTCTTTCCCGGCAACGTTTTTTTCTCTCTCCCGGGTTTTCCTTCAGCCGCGGGCCCCATTTTTCCTCTCTTCTTTCCTTTCTTTCCCTTCCTTTCTTTTCTCCTTTCTTTTCTTTTCTTTTCTCCTTCTCTTTTCCTCCCAGCCGCCGGCCTCCTTATTTCTCCCGTGAAATTGTTGGCCCCTCTCCCATCTCTTCCTCACTTTTTCTTCTTTGTCTTCTTCCTTACCATCTCCATTATTTCCCCTCCCTCTGCCGATTCCTCTCATCTCTCTCTCTCTACCATCTTCGTCATCAACACCTCTCTTCCTCTCCAACTCTTTCCACCTGCCTCTGCCTTCTCTGCCGCCATCATCATCATCTAGTCTCCTTCTTCCTCCTCCTTCACTGCGAAGCCGCCACCAACCACCTGTGAGCCACCGACCCGACACCACCGTCCTTCCCCCACCTTCCTGTTCTCCTCCTCCTCTCCCTCTGACGCGCCACCGTCAGACCTTTCCCCCTTCCTCGATCCGCAGCCACTGCAACCATGAGCGCCGCCGTGCTAGGAGATCGGGTCTCTTCTCCTCCTCCGTGCACAGCACCGACTCCGTGACCAGCAGCCACCGCGCCGCTGTCCAGACGAAGAGAGCCGACGAAGTTGCCTCTGCCACCCTTCCTCCGATCCGTCGCCGTCGCACTCCCTCTCTCCCTCGTGTGTCACGCACCGAACCTTCCCTCTCCTCCTGCTGTAGGTGCGCCGCCGGTGGGTTTCAATGGTAAGAAATCCATGCCTCTGCCTTCATGTGTTGGGTTGGTTAGCATAGGAATTGAATTTGGTATTGATTGGGTTGTGATTAACCCGGTTGAATTGATTGATTGTTGAGGGATTCTGCTTGTTGTGGATACGACGTGTTGCTGCTGGGCTCAACGGTGATGCTGTGTATTTTGGGTGTTTTGGGAGCGTGAACAGTAACAAGGAGGGTATGCTGCTGCCGTGAATAGTGGTTGCCGGAATCCGGCGAGTCTCGGGTCTATTCCGGCGAGGTCTCGGGATTTTTCTGGCAAGCCTGGAAACGGACCTTGGGTAATTCCTTGGACTCGTTTAAACTCCTATGCGCTCGGGTTTGGGCTCGGTTGCACACGGACTCGGAAACGGGCCGAACGTGCGGAGGCCCATCATACCGTGACATACACGCATTTAACGGACCTAATAACGAAACCGTGGGATAAGTTTAACTGAGATGTAATATATAATTAAGCGGATAACGATTTAAATTATGGATCAAGAACGATAATTATTTTCGAATTTACCTAAGTACACTAAAATCCAATGTATATAACCCGCATAAATTATTTTATAATTCCTTCACAATTGGCCGATTTACTACACCTTCTGATGGGTCTAGTACTCAACATTTTAAGTATTATTATATACAAGATGTGAATTGTTAACGTAATAATCGTATTGCTGTGATGATAGATATTAAACATTCGTTACATTATGCCGTATATATTTATCTATTTAATCATTATAAGCTATACTAATTATGATATGTATGGGTTTTACCCTATTAAATTATTAAATGAGTTATTGTATTAATAATACACTTGCCGAGCATATGGTTATCGATTATAATAGTTTTACGTAATTATAAATATAAGTTTCTACAACGTTATGCTAAAATTATATTTACACCATGTACCAGCTATGTTAACTTAATACCGATGGTATTTTCTATTTTACGGTCTTACCGTCGGGTATGTTATTTATAAGTATTATTTATTTCTTATTGTTAAATAAAGTACGAAGTAATATACGGGCCGTAAATTGATCTATTTACAAATATAATTTCTGCCAGATAATTTGTACAACGTATTTATATATTCTCTTATCTTAAGTGACTAATGGGTCGGGATATCGGCTTGAACGTTCGGTTTTGGTTTTAACTTAAAAATTAAGAATAATTAGAATATCGATAGGAAACTCGGTTTCGGTTTTAATTTGAAATTAAGTATAAATGGTATAGTGAATAAAGAGGATAATTTCATAATAAAGAAATTGGATAAGGCAAGCCGACTAAATACAATTAAACCGGCATCATGCATAACTATCTTTGGATGCGCATTATGAGTGATTATTGTGTTCCTAAATGTACATATAGGGTAACGAGGGTTGACCGGATAGCAGTTTCAGAGACATACCAGGTGAGGATGGATAAACCTTGATATGTGCCCGTAATGCTGTGTGTGCATTTTTGTTGTTTGTGTATTTTTACTGTTCGATGGAACTGCTGGAATGAATACTGCTGGTTGATTGATTGCTATGATGTTGTTGTTGTGAGCTTGATTGAACTGCTGAGATGTTGATTGCTGGCAGTTTGACTGCTGTGGTTATCATTGATGATGTTAGTCTGTGATAATGGATTTGTGATACTATGTAGAGAATAATGATGAACTGGTCTATGGTCTATGTGGATAATTGAGGAAAGAACAAAGAGTATTGGAAATGGAAATGGATTTGATTATGAGATGATGTAATTGTCACTTGGAAAGTAGTGGTACGACTAGATGGTTAGAGACTAGTTCTGTGGTGTCTTGCCAGAGGGTTTGTTGGTTGGGGTGTCGACCCCGGATTTGAGATATTGGGGTGTTGACCCCGGATTTGAGATATTGGGATGTTGATCCCGGATTTGAGATATGGGGATGTTGATCCCGGATTGTGGTGGGGCCTGGCATCCAGAATTAGTTAATAACCAGGTACGACCCTAGCTTGTCCAGTGACGGGGCCCGGAAGATAAAATTGGAAATAAAAAATAATTAAGCATCCATCGGTCTTGATATAGTTGTTAGGGTAATTTTCTTGTGATGTGATTGGTTGAGCTTGATATGATTGGGTGAGAATCCTCTGTCGTGTTGTTTGCGATGAATTCCTCTGTTGTGTTGCTTGAGTTGTAATCCACTGTTATGTTGTTTGTTATGGATTCATTTGATTTGATTGTTGTGTTTACCTCGAAAGTGTTATGGTTGAATATATCACTGTTTATCTTTCGTCGGTGAGCGTTTCGGACTCACCCCTCGCCTGCGGGGTTTCATCCCGTAGGATGAGATGTTGTTGTACAGGTGTAACGCCCTGGATTTTATAATTTGATTTTCGGAATTTTCGGAAATTTATTCCAATTTTACCCTTGAAGTATTTTCGAGTTTTAGTCGAGGAAATAAATTATTTTCCCTTGGAAATGTCAATTTCCAGTTGAGATTTCTCATGCTTCGGGTTTCGTTGAGATCGGAAGGTGTTTCGGGGCGAAACGAGAGGGTTAGCGTAGTTCGTTCGAAACTACGTCGTTTTGGGTTATTTAAAAAAAAAAAAAGAAAGGGCTGGTCAACTGAGGCGGGTTGACCGCGCCCAGCCAACGACGCGTCGTCGGCTGGCGGGTCACACCCTAACCCCAGCAACCCCCTTCTTCTTTCTCCTTCAATTTTCTTTTTTCTTCCTACCGTTTTCTTCCCACTCAGCCGCCACCCCCCCCAACGGATTTGTTCCCCCATATTCAGTCTTTAATCATGCCGTCAACGGCTATGTCCCCCACAACCTCCTCTTTCCTTCCTCATCCTTTTCCTTCCCGATTTCTCCTCCTTTTTCCACTCTCCTTCCCAATCCAGTTCTTGGTTCCGGGATACAAACCTCACTCCCTCTCTCTCTCTCGGTCGCCGCCCACATAAAACCCCTCTGTCGTCTTCACTCCGCCGCAACCACGAGCCCGAGAGGTGATTCCTTGCTGCACCAAGTTCGCGACGAGCACACCGGTAGAGTCAAGATCGACGGCGGTGAACTCGGGGACGAACTCGAGTGTGGGGCTGGGGCTTTTGTCGGCCTTCGTGAGTGAGGGGCCTAAAACACGACGCGTTTGAGGAACACTGCTGTTGCTCTGCCGCCACCTCTCACCGGGTAAGCCGCCAATGACTCTCGCTTTTCTGCTTGTCTTCTCGTGCTTTAGTCAAGTCGTGTTTGATTGGTTCTTTGTGGAGGTGATTGTGTTTGGATGGTGGTTGCGGGGCTGGCTGGCGAGGCTGCGTCTGGCGGTAGGTAGGAGTTGTGTTTTTGTGGCAGGGGTGTGTGTATTTGAGGTGCTCGTGTCCAGTGGTTTGCGTGGCGGGTCTGATGAGGCATGGCCGGATTTGAGTGCTGGCCGGCGCGGGTTTGAAGGTTGCTGTTGTGGGGGGGGATCCGGTAGTGTGTGCGTGCGTGTTTGGTTGACACTATTGAGACTCTGGGGCTTGGATCCGGCATCAGGTTCTGCGGATTCGTTTTCCGGTGAGTATTCCGGTGACCCCTTGTAGTTCTCAATCTATTTCGTCATTTGTGCATATGAAATTCAAAGAATGGGATGTGAGTTGTTGGTTTTGGGGTTTGGCAGCTTGTTGTGGGTTCCTTCCAGGTTACAGTTGCGGTTCTTTGGGGTGTCGGGTTACTGTTCCGGCGAGAGTGACCGGAATCCGGCGAGCGGGCACTGTTCCGGCGAGGGCTCGGGGACTTTTCCGGCGAAGGCTCGGGCTCTGCCGGCGGACGAGAATTCTCGTTTTTACGAGTGTTAGACGGTAATTGTCTAAGATTTATCTCGGTTATACCATGTAATTAAATTATGGAATTTTATTTACCGAAACATATTTACATTGATATATTTGGTGAATTGTGGATTCCCGAGAGCGGAGAGAAAAGAGTGTGTGGCCGGGAGAATTTACCGACACGAATAGAACTTTAGGCCGATCAACTCTTGGGCTCGGAAACGACTTTAGGACGGTTTTAGGAAAAACCGAGCCCAGGCCCAATAATTTCAATTTGAAGCTTAGGATATTTAATTGGACCTAAAATACGGACTTAGGACTTAATCACGGGAAACTAAACTCACGGATGTTAAGAACGGGCTCGAAGCCCAATTTCATAATCGGTAAAATTATGGACGTAAGAAGGTGGGCCCACAGGCCCGGAATTTGTGATTAAGGATTTAGTGGGCCTTAGGCCCGAGAATTGTTAACGAACTTAAACCGACGAACCTTAGATCCTTAATTGTTGGAGTTATGAAGAAGAAAATATCCTTTTGGACTTAGGCCCGGAAATCTTACGATTTGATAGTTAGGGACGGGAGTTACTCGATAAGAACGTACCTTTAGCATACATGCACGTTTTTACTTCTAAAATTAGCTTAGTGATTATATTATGTACCGGTATTCAGGTACGGGAGATATCTCGAGAGCCGTAGACTCGGATCGGGGAGAAGTCATAAACCGCATTTTGAGGTGACATTACAAGTCTTTTTATATATGTTTTGTGAATGCATGTTGGTGTGGTTTGTTTGTTTACTTGCCTTGTTTGCTACATGCGATAATTGGAATTGTATGCTTGATTGACTTACATGTCTAAATTCTACATGAAAAACTGTTATATACTATGTAATACACTTTTGTGATAATATGTGGTTATGGGCCGAAGGCCCGGATGATACAGGGACACATACACACTTCCCTGAAAGACATAATGTACTTCAAACAGAAATATAAAGGTTTAATTAAGAATAAAATACTAAATTCTACTGTGATGTCGGTTGGTAGCCCCGAGGAGGGTTGGGTACCTCGGGTCACATTATGCTGTTTAGCATGCCCAGGGGATGTAGGTGCACCCCTGGAAGACTTGCACCGGTTAGGTGTGTCTGAGTGCACCCTCAGGTAGCTAGCGGCCACTTGAGATTTATCAGTGGTTTTTGGCCTCAGAATCTACCCCTTCTGAGGTTCGACATTTGGGTTTCACACCCTGATCTGATCAGATGCGCTACCGAGACTTGACTCACAGTAGAGGGCCCATAATAATAAAAATAATAATAATGATAACAATAAGATAACGCATTGAGCTCAAACAATACGAGCTATAATACAATAAAACATTTATGTGATGGTGTGTGATTCTGATTTGCTTGTATGCTGTACTTGTGCTCGTGAGCTACTCACCCTACGAGCATGACTTCACTTTCATGTATATTTAGACTTTTAATGTTCACTGAGTAGGCGACTCACATAATCGCCACCGTTGTTTTTCAGACTTTAGTTAGCGTGCAGACTCACTTATACCTTCGACTCGGAGATCAGACGCAGTCACTTCAGCAGGTAGTTGTGCATTATCTCTTGGTGGGATCCATAGGGCCATATGCATGTCATTTTTCTACACTGATTTGATTATTATTTTATCTTCCGCTGCATGATGAATAATTCGAGATGTCATAAATGTTTTATCTTTATATCGGCAGTTAGCCGGAGATGATTTGTGATATTATGTCGGCATGATGCCGTGATGGCTTAATATTTGTTAAGCCGGTTGATCTCGTTTATTTTTATGACATCTCGTTGTTTATACATTTTCATGGAAAATGTTTGTATGCCGAAGCATCGGTTTTTGTACCCCGGGTTTCAAGAGTATTTTGGTAACTCTTTTTCATTTAATAATTTTATTTTTATTTAATTGGGGTACGGGCTTCCACAACAGGCTTGGTGCATTCCAGACAGGCTGCAGCGTTTCCCTTGGGCAGGCTTGGATCCATAGATTGCATGTGTCGCATACAGTGTTAGTGAGTTTAAGTCTTCCGCTGTGCATATTGTTAATGTTATTGGGCCATTGGGCCGGGATTTATTGTTTATGTTGTTTTACTATTTTGGGCCGTTGGGCCGAGTTATTGTAGTTCACACTGTATGCTTGGGCTTTGTTGGGTCGGGTTGTCACAGTTCCGGCACGTGTTTACTGTGTACGGTAAATACGGGTCGGGGCGTCTCATTTTGGTAGCGGAGCGGGCGTTAGGTCTTGCCGGGCAGTCTATGTGTGTTGTTGTCTTGTTTGCATAGTTCGCTCCATTTTATTATTTTACATCACTTAGTTAGTGCATTATGGATCCAGTCGAGGGACGCCAGCTGTCGCGGAACATACACATAAGAGGTAATGATGCTAAATATGCGAAATACAAATATTATAAATATTGCTAATATTTTGATACAAAGGGAAATATTAATATATTGATTGCGAATAGAAATATTACATTAATAATTTATAAAAAGGGGAAATAATACATGGATTTTTGATATTATATAAAAAGGAAAATACAATTAACGGTTCGCAACGACGTTGACACGGAAGCTGTTTGCGTCACTGTTGACGTTGACCGTGACTCTGTCGCTCCAAGAAAGCCACATGCCGCCTCTGTCACGCTGGCCAGGAATCTCGAACCGGTTAGCTTGTGGGAATCGGAGTGGAATCAGACCGTGATCGTCCCGTGGTTGCCATTGCGTCTCCGTCAGAAGAACCATGTTGGGCTTGTACTGGTTCTTTAAGTCCCTCAAGGTGCGTGAGAACTCCTGTGCACGCCTTGCCACTCCTCTGTAGTTCCACACCAGTAGCCGTACCTTTGGCCAGGTTGGAGGTAGCCGAGTCATTCTGGGTATGCTCTGGGCTGTCATTGCGAGCTGGTAGTAAGCACCTTGCTCCACAATCTGGCAAGTGGACTCCAGGTTGAACTCTTGAAGTCTATCCGAGATGAAGAACATCACGGAATTTGCTGAGCCGTAGTAGGAAGTCCTCAGTGTCCCATGGTCCTCTAGGAAGAACACCTCTTCCATGGGAGTGACGAAGAATCTTGAGGAGTAGAGCTCGTCGACGAAAACTAGACGTGGCATTCTGCCGAGCTCGTTCGGTAGTTCCTCAGCACGCTCATTGACCATGTTGTAAGCCAGTCGGTTCCTTCTGCCAAAATTGGCACCTTCGACGAAGAAGACGGATGAAGGAGCAGGCATTGTGTTGGGACGTGTTTGTGTTTGGTTTTTCGGAGTTTTGTGGTTTTGTTTGCTTGAGTGTTTGTTGCTTCTAATGCTTTTAATAATTTACTCATCACCACTCTCTCTTTTATACTCTTATGGGGAGCGTGATTACCGTTTTTGATTTTCAAGATTTTGTTTTTGAATTTACCGTTGCTTTGCATTTATTGCTTTATGCGTTTTTCGGATTACCGTGCCAGAGTTTTTCAGTCTTTTTACATCTCTTGATTTCCTTCGCTCTGGCTACCTTGTCTTTTCTTCCTATGGTCTTAATAACTTTTCTTGCATCTTTTATCACAAGCATCCGTGACCGTTGAGGCTAGACGGATGGGGCCGTATCTCGAGTAGAGCGCATGTGCGACAAGCTCACAGCTGTTCGAACATCGTGGAGAGATACGAGCCTTGACAGACGTTTTGTCTTATGCGGAAAATGTGAGCAAGTGGGTATCGTTTCCTTCGAGGGACACAGGACGATCCCGTGATTATCGCTTTCCGAGTTAACGGGTATCTTTTTCACGAGGTTAATCGACGTCACCGTTAGTTGTACGGTACGTTTCATGAATCGAGGATGTTCACGTCCGATACAAACGCCGTTCATGGAAATATATTTTGTTTTAATTTCTTTCTGTTTTGATTTTGTTAACTGAGTTTTAATTTTTGATTCCTTTATATTTGATTTTATAATCTTATGGTTGATTTTAATCTGCCTTGACATGTTTTGTTTTCCTATTTAACACAAGATTTCTTAACATAAGAGAATTTTGATTTAAAAAGGAAATTTTATTTTATTTATTTCATAAAGGTGTTACAACAGAGAAGAAGTGCTCTAAGGAGCTACTTGCTTCTCAAGGTCCTTTACAAGCTGTTGGACGTTCCTTAAGTGCGGGAACAGCTCCGCGCATGCCAGTTCAATTTGTGCCACCGCCGAGCTGATCTTCCTCAACGAGACGTTCAGCTGCGTCAACTTCTGTTGCGGAGTGCTGCTCTCAGCAACCGCCTTTCCTTTCTTGTCTCCAGCCTTCTTGACAGCACGTTTCTTCCGTCGCTTTGGGGAGACCACCATGTGCTCCTCCAGACCGATGATGTTGGTCTTGAACCGCTTCTTCGGAGGCTCTTCATCGGAGCTTGTTGGGAAAGCTGTGCCGCCGATGTAGCTGTTGTTCTCGGAGTCTGAAGTCATACGAGAACGAAGTGGAGAGTCCATGGCTGAGAGTGAATGTCTCAGCTGTGAGGTTTGGTATTTATAAGCGGAAGAGATGTCGCTTAAGGGTATAAGCGGTATCTCATGTTGAGGTTGGACACCTGACAGAGTGTGCCAGAAGCTTATCGTGGTAGGACCCACGGATAAGACGGAATTTCGGGGACGAAATTCTTTTTAAGGTGGGTAGACTGTAACAGCCCGGGTAAAATATGGATTTTTACCGGGACTGTAGAAATTGTTTTACCGTGATTTACTGTTGAAGTAATCTCGGGTAATTAATTCGAGGTAAATCGGTAGTCGTTTTTCGAAACCGAGAATTTTCCCGCGCTCGGGAGTGTCTTCCTAACTAACCGAGCCTCGGTTTTCAGTTCCGAGACTTGGACGACGTTCAGGAGGATTAATCGAATTTTCCGAGCCCAAGTTGTATTTTTGGACTCGGGACGGGATTTGTCGGAAAGACGGGAGTATCCCTGCATTTACGGGATTCCGACTCGAGAATCCAGACTGGCCGAATGTGGTTGCCCGAGGCCACTCTTCTTCTTCTCTTTCCATTCTCTTCCTCTTTCCCGGCAACGTTTCTTTTCTCTCTCCCGGGTTTTCCTTCAGCCGCGGGCCCCACTTTTCCTCTCTTCTTTCCTTTCTTTCCCTTCCTTTCTTTTCTCCTTTCTTTTCTTTTCTTTTCTCCTTCTCTTTTCCTCCCAGCCGCCGGCCTCCTTATTTCTCCCGTGAAATTGTTGGCCCCTCTCCCATCTCTTCCTCACTTTTTCTTCTTTGTCTTCTTCCTTACCATCTCCATTATTTCCCCTCCCTCTGCCGATTCCTCTCATCTCTCTCTCTCTACCATCTTCGTCATCAACACCTCTCTTCCTCTCCAACTCTTTCCACCTGCCTCTCCCTTCTCTGCCGCCATCATCATCATCTAGTCTCCTTCTTCCTCCTCCTTCACTGCGAAGCCGCCACCAACCACCTGTGAGCCACCGACCCGACACCACCGTCCTTCCCCCACCTTCCTGTTCTCCTCCTCCTCTCCCTCTGACGCGCCGCCGTCAGACCTTTCCCCCTTCCTCTATCCGCAGCCACTGCAACCATGAGCGCTGCCGTGCTAGGAGATCGGGTCTCTTCTCCTCCTCCGCGCACAGCACCGACTCCGTGACCAGCAGCCACCGCGCCGCTGTCCAGACGAAGAGAGCCGACGAAGTCGCCTCTGCCACCCTTCCTCCGATCCGTCGCCGTCGCACTCCCTCTCTCCCTCGTGTGTCACGCACCGAACCTTCCCTCTCCTCCTGCTGTAGGTGCGCCGCCGGTGGGTTTCAATGGTAAGAAATCCATGCCTCTGCCTTCATGTGTTGGGTTGGTTAGCATAGGAATTGAATTTGGTATTGATTGGGTTGTGACTAACCCGGTTGAATTGATTGATTGTTGAGGGATTCTGCTTGTTGTGGATACGACGTGTTGCTGCTGGGCTCAACGGTGATGCTATGTATTTTGGGTGTTTTGGGAGCGTGAACAGTAACAAGGAGGGTATGCTGCTGCCGTGAATAGTGGTTGCCGGAATCCGGCGAGTTTCCGGCGAGTCTCGGGTCTATTCCGGCGAGTTCTCGGGATTTTTCCGGCAAGCCCGGAAACGGACCTTGGGTAATTCCTTGGACTCGTTTAAACTCCTATGCGCTCGGGTTTGGGCTCGGTTGCACACGGACTCGGAAACGGGCCGAACGTGCGGAGGCCCATCATACCGTGACATACACGCATTTAACGGACCTAATAACGAAACCGTGGGATAAGTTTAACTGAGATGTAATATATAATTAAGCGGATAACGATTTAAATTATGGATCAAGAACGATAATTATTTTCGAATTTACCTAAGTACACTAAAATCCAATGTATATAACCCGCATAAATTATTTTATAATTCCTACACAATTGGCCGATTTACTACACCTTCTGATGGGTCTAGTGCTCAACATTTTAAGTATTATTATATACAAGATGTGAATTATTAACGTAATAATCGTATTGCTGTGATGATAGATATTAAACATTCGTTACATTATGCCGTATATATTTATCTATTTAATCATTATAAGCTATACTAATTATGATATGTATGGGTTTTACCCTATTAAATTATTAAATGAGTTATTGTATTAATAATACACTTGCCGAGCATATGGTTATCGATTATAATAGTTTTACGTTTTAACGTAATAATCGTATTGCTGTGATGATAGATATTAAACATTCGTTACATTATGCCGTATATATTTATCTATTTAATCATTATAAGCTATACTAATTATGATATGTATGGGTTTTACCCTATTAAATTATTAAATGAGTTATTGTATTAATAATACACTTGCCGAGCATATGGTTATCGATTATAATAGTTTTACGTAATTATAAATATAAGTTTCTACAACGTTATGCTAAAATTATATTTACACCATGTACCAGCTATGTTAACTTAATACCGATGGTATTTTCTATTTTACGGTCTTACCGTCGGGTATGTTATTTATAAGTATTATTTATTTCTTATTGTTAAATAAAGTACGAAGTAATATACGGGCCGTAAATTGATCTATTTACAAATATAATTTCTGCCAGATAATTTGTACAACGTATTTATATATTCTCTTATCTTAAGTGACTAATGGGTCGGGATATCGGCTTGAACGTTCGGTTTTGGTTTTAACTTAAAAATTAAGAATAATTAGAATATCGATAGGAAACTCGGTTTCGGTTTTAATTTGAAATTAAGTATAAATGGTATAGTGAATAAAGAGGATAATTTCATAATAAAGAAATTGGATAAGGCAAGCCGACTAAATACAATTAAACCGGCATCATGCATAACTATCTTTGGATGCGCATTATGAGTGATTATTGTGTTCCTAAATGTACATATAGGGTAACGAGGGTTGACCGGATAGCAGTTTCAGAGACATACCAGGTGAGGATGGATAAACCTTGATATGTGCCCGTAATGCTGTGTGTGCATTTTTGTTGTTTGTGTATTTTTACTGTTCGATGGAACTGCTGGAATGAATACTGCTGGTTGATTGATTGCTATGATGTTGTTGTTGTGAGCTTGATTGAACTGCTGAGATGTTGATTGCTGGCAGTTTGACTGCTGTGGTTATCATTGATGATGTTAGTCTGTGATAATGGATTTGTGATACTATGTAGAGAATAATGATGAACTGGTCTATGGTCTATGTGGATAATTGAGGAAAGAACAAAGAGTATTGGAAATGGAAATGGATTTGATTATGAGATGATGTAATTGTCACTTGGAAAGTAGTGGTACGACTAGATGGTTAGAGACTAGTTCTGTGGTGTCTTGCCAGAGGGTTTGTTGGTTGGGGTGTCGACCCCAGATTTGAGATATTGGGGTGTTGACCCCGGATTTGAGATATTGGGATGTTGATCCCGGATTTGAGATATGGGGATGTTGATCCCGGATTATGGTGGGGCCTGGCATCCAGAATTAGTTAATAACCAGGTACGACCCTAGCTTGTCCAGTGACGGGGCCCGGAAGATAAAATTGGAAATAAAAAATAATTAAGCATCCATCGGTCTTGATATAGTTGTTAGGGTAATTTACTTGTGATGTGATTGGTTGAGCTTGATATGATTGGGTGAGAATCCTCTGTCGTGTTGTTTGCGATGAATTCCTCTGTTGTGTTGCTTGAGTTGTAATCCACTGTTATGTTGTTTGTTATGGATTCATTTGATTTGATTGTTGTGTTTACCTCGAAAGTGTTATGGTTGAATATATCACTGTTTATCTTTCGTCGGTGAGCGTTTCGGACTCACCCCTCGCCTGCGGGGTTTCATCCCGTAGGATGAGATGTTGTTGTACAGGCTTGGTGCATTCCAGACAGGCTGCAGCGTTTCCCTTGGACAGGCTTGGATCCATAGATTGCATGTGTCGCATACAGTGTTAGTGAGTTTAAGTCTTCCGCTGTGCATATTGTTAATGTTATTGGGCCATTGGGCCGGGATTTATTGTTTATGTTGTTTTACTATTTTGGGCCGTTGGGCCGAGTTATTGTAGTTCACACTGTATGCTTGGGCTTTGTTGGGTCGGGTTGTCACAGTTCCGGCACGTGTTTACTGTGTACGGTAAATACGGGTCGGGGCGTCTCAGACTTACCCAATTTCTCCATTCATTGGATTCTGCCTCGGCCAGATTATTTCCGAGCCTCGAAGGAAAACGCTCGGGTTCTTGCCGGGGTTCTTGCCGGATTCCGTCCAGGTACTGCACAAACAGTATGTCATCGCGTGACATACAACAACTTCTCCGCTGAATCGCTATCCACACAACACCCAACTGTAGAGGCCAATCCACCCAACTCCGGCCATAATCTGCAACAACAACCCACCATCGTCATCACATCATCATCACATCAACTGCTCACTACTGAAACACCAACCCAACAAGCTCATTGGGAAAAACCATAACCAAGACCCGTACCCACTACCAACATCACACCTCTGACTACTGCCCACACAAAGATACACCGTCAACCCATCGTTCAGCCAAACACCATCAATCCACACGAATCCTGCAATCGGTATGGTGGCGTGGGGGGTCTATTCGACCCTATCTCCGATGCCATCTGGTCAAGCCTTGGTTCGATCGGGACTGGTTCTTGCTCCCTTCGCTGGAGTTTGTCACACCATCGGCCCATCCTTCGCTCTTCAAATCCGACGCACGCGAGAATGAGGGGGAGAGAGAAGAACGAACGGCGGCGGCTTAGAGAGATTGACAGAGGGATTCATTGATGGTGGAGGGGAGAGGAGAGAGGAAAAGTATGGAACAGAGACATAGGGAGAGGAAGAGATGGGCAGAGGAGGAAATTTTGAAGAAGATGATTGAGAGAGAGAGAGCAGATAGGGAAGAAGACGAAGGGAGAAAAAGAAGAAGACAAGGAGAAAGAAAAGACAGAAAATAAAGGGGAGGGGAAAGGACCGGTGGGGAGAAAAAGAGGAGCAAGGGAGAGAATAAAATTAAAAAAACAGAGAAAAAGAAGAGGGAAAGATGGGGAACCTTGCCAACTCAGAAAACGACGTCGTTTCAGAGGTCTAAAAATTCAGTCAACTCATATCCTTCTTTGGTCAAAACGCAACATCACTTGTGTTTTATGCTTGAGCTTGGCTAAAACTACGTCGTATTGGATAAAACGACTACGGATTTTGTGTTTTATACACAAACATAATTTTTTTACTTTAAACAAAATATAATTTAGGAAAACTCTTTATAAACTAAAAAATATCAATAAATTTCAAATTTAACTTCAAAAACACATCTAATGGGAGAAGGATAGATTTAATTTTTAATTTTAATTAGTAAATTATTATAATATAGGTAAATAATATCTTGGAAACATAATAACAATAATAATGATACTAATAATAATAACAATAATACTAGCAAGAGTAATATTAATAATAATAATAATAATAATAATAATAATAGTAATAATACTAACAATCAAAACTTTCATAAAGGGAAACAATATGGAAAGACTTATATAAAATAAATACTAGGGACATCGAACAAGTCTCGGTATCGGAAAGCAAGGCTCGATAAGCAACAGGTAAGGGTCCCGTAATACTTCATTACTAATAGTCAGAGCAGGAACACTTGCCACCATGAAAATGGTGAAACCGATAAGGGTCCCGTAATATGATTTTCCGCCCAAGAATTCCACTAACAAACTTATAAACCGAATGGCAATCGCCACAAACACGAAGGTTCTTGAAAACTTTTATTGTTGAACCTTCTGGAGTATTGATTAGGCCATATGCAAGGGCAAGTCTCTCACTGTGGTTCCAAAGATTATGTTCATTTTGTTCGTCATCTGTATCTTCCAAGGCATAGCTTGTATCGGGAAATAAACCTACCTCTTTGATCATCTTCTTCAGCTCCTCTAACTTTGCATATATCTTACTGGTCTGTGGATGAGACTGGTCCCCCATTCCAGACGAACTCAACCTGTTATTCAACTTCACCCAACTGCAAGCAGGTTTCTTCTTTCTTTTATATGATCCCATCTCAAAGCACCCATGCCTTGCAAAAGATGATATCAGTATGTTCCATGATAATCTCGATCGTTGAATTGGTTGTGGGATAATCCTTAATACATCATCTAGTTCTCCACATTTTCCATACATGTCCATTGTGGCATTCATAACAAAAGAATTTGAGTCAAAACCAAGTTTGATAGCCAAAGCATGAAGCTGCTGACATTCCTCCAGTATTGCCAACTTAGCTGTTGCAGCAATGCATTCAGAAAAGCTAAACTGATCGAAATCTACTCATACACGGCTTATTTGCAAAAGAAGTCTCAGAGCCGCCTCCATGCAACCGTGATGAGCATTAATTTGCAGCCATGATAACGTTCCATGCAACAGCACTCTTAATATTGAACCCATCAAAGATATTTACTTGAATTTAGATCACCACACTTGGCATGCATCATGATAAGTGAATTCAGGACGTGTTCATCAGATTCAAACCCTGATCGAATTATAAAAGCATGGATGGGCATCCCACCAGTCAGCAGATCATCAGGAGCCAAACAAGCACCTAGAACATTTGACAGTGTAATGTAGTTGGTAGGTACACATTCTTCTTTCATCAATTTAAGGCTTCTAGTGCCGCTTCTGATTGTTGGTTATCTGCATTGCCACCAATGAGTGCATTACAAGTTACTAAGTCTCCCTTGGGCACCCTATGAAATATCTTTCTTGCTTCACCCATCATACCGAGCTTCGCATATAAGGTGATCAATGCATTGGCGACAATCAAATTGTCATGTAGGCCAGTAAGGATTGCGAGGGCATGAGCCCTCCTGCCTTCATCGAAAAATTCTGGATCTGAACACGCAGCCAATGCACTTGTAAAAGTTTCGTAGTTTGCGGTTTTATCGATATGGAACATTCTAGCAAAAATTTTCAAAGCATCTTGGCAATTGCCCTATCGAGCATAACAGGCAAGCATGGAATTCCATGATATGAGATCCCTATCTGCCATTCCTTGGAAAACCAATTCCGCATCCCTAAATTGTCCTGTGTCAGAGTACATACCTATAAGAGTATTGCATAGACAGACATTAGAATCTAAGCCAAATTTCAGAACTAAAGAATGAAGTCCCCTTCCCCACTTCAAATCACCAGCAGACCCACAGCCAGCTAACAAAGCTGAAAGTGTGGTAGAATTTGTCTGCCCATAAACATGGCGCATCTGATGAAAACATCTCAGTGATTCTTCACAAAGACCATTGTGAACGTTTGCACAAATCAAGGAGTTCCACGAGATTATGTCAAGATCGTTTATACCATAGAAAGTGTTGTCAACCTCTTGCATTATACCAAAACTGCCGAACAAAGATACCGAACAGTTTGCCACAGAAGTATTAGTTCCTAATCCAAATTTTATAACTTGTCCAATCACTTGGTGACCCTAACAGTTCATTGTCAAGTGACACACAGGAACTGATCACAGTAGCCAACGTGTTCTCATCACAGCTCACCCCTTCATGCCTCATAGACCGATATAAAGTCAGTACCGTGCTTGGTTCTCCATAATCCATATAGGAAACCATTAATGCAGTCCAAGAAACAACATTCTTGTTAGGCATCTCCTCGAACAGCTTCCCAGCATCCAAAGCAAACCCATAAACTCCATAGAAATGCAACAGCGATGTACCCACAAAAACATCACTCAGTAGACCAAACTTCAGAACAAAACCATGCACTTGGACACCTTCATCGAACATACACCCTGACCTATCACAGGCGGTTACCAAGCTAGCAACTGCAAATCCGCTAGGCTTAGTGCCAAAGCCCCTCATCTCATTAAAGAAAGCAATCGCCTCTGCATAAAATTCCGCACGAACAAACCCGGACATCATATTATTCCAAGAAGCCTCGTGCCTCTCGCGCATTTTATCAAACACGTAACGAGCAAGACCAATATGACCAAACTTTGAGTACATCGTAATCAAAGTGTTACTGTATAGCACACCTAGATTGACTAGACCCTTGATGCAAAGCGCGTGTAAGGCCTTGCCAGTAGCTTCTCTGGTTATCTGGGAGAAACCCTTTTGATAAAAGCAGGAAATTTCGGGGTTCGGGTGGTTTGAGAGGGAAACAATGCTCCCATAATTTGAATTTGTATTGTTGCTTTTCGGTTGTTCTTCTATGTCTGTGACTGTGCATGGCAACGGGATTGTGGAGAAGGGTTTTTGGTTTTGGAGATTTTGGCGGGAAAAAAATGGAAGGTAACGGTCGGTGTCTGGAGGAGTTGAGAGCAAAAAGTTCCCTACAGGACATAGCCAGCACAACTGTTGCGCGAAACTCTCAAGAAATTAAAGGTAGTCAAAACACCACCGGGGTGGCTTCTCTGCTGCTAGTTTTACATGAAACAAGTGCCAAGCTGAATAACAATAAAAAAAAATGAAGCAATCCTTCACTTCCAAGTGGAGATTTGTTTTGTTTGGTTACTGAGGTGTAACACCACCATTTCAATCAGAAGTTAAGAAGTGTCTAGCTATCTATAACAAACAACTTATCGAAACAACTAGCTCCTTCATGCCCCAATCGTAAATATGATTTTGAGTCATGCTCAACATTGTTGGACGCACAGAATTACTTTCATCAGGGCAGGACTGGGAGCATAAAGTTGATGTATGTTATTCAAAATCTTAGTCACAAACAAGTCATCGCAATGAGTCATGCATTTAATTGGACACATCAATGTACATCATGGCAACTTAGCTCATACAATGAGACAAGATATAGCTTGTCGAGCTAATACAATGCTAGCTGTGCATAATGAAAACAAAGTTATCAGTAAACGGACCAACCGAAAAAAATTGTTGATATATTATTAACACAATTGCTCCACAGATAGTCGGGCGATTTAAGTTTTAAGTGGGACATTTTAAGTTTTTTTTTTTTTCTACCTCTAGTCAAATGGTATGAAATCTAGATGCGCTTCATCCAAAGTCCCATCGATACAAGTCCTAAATCCTAAATACAATAGAGTAACAGTCATGGCCTAAATCAGTATTGAGAAAAAGTACAATCACAAATGGTTGTCATTAGCTATTTTAAACACAATTTTAAAATTGCTAATACCCCATAAGTTACCCTTACGTTCCAATAGTAACATCACTTTTTATTATGTTTGCAAAAAAAGAAAAAGATTTGCTACTTCATTACAACATCAAAAGGGAATTAAAAGAGAAAAGTATTCAGTAGCTCTTCTATAGCCCTATACAATTTAGAAAATTGTCAAAGCTGCCAAAGTTGCCCAAATTGCAGAATTACTGATGAGGGAACCTCCCCTTGAAAAATATGCTGATGTTCCGAGAGAAGTAGAGGGTAGGATTGGTCTATTCTCCTTAATGATATTTGGTTTGCTCCCGCTGACTCTTGGCACTTGACTGCAACCACAAAAAATAATATGAGAAAACCATAGAGATGTTGTAAAACTATTAATAAAGGAGAATGAAGAAGAAGAAGTAACGAATAAGCTCGTCATTTTATTGCTTCATTTTGGTCTGCAAATACATTAAGCAGAGAATTGCTATTTATAGAGATTACAAGAGGAGGAGGGGTGAGTGCTGTGTTAGGTGTTAGGTCGGATACAAATGACATTCACCTCACGTGTTTTATAACACTCCCTCTTGGATGTTATTGTGTATTGGGTAGAATACGCTTTTTGAAATAACTGCCTCATTAAAAACCTTACCAAGAAAAACTATGTGGGATAAAAACTTGGTGAAGGAAAAAAGAGTGCAGTGCGTATTCTAATCCCCCTCATTTTGGCCTCTCTTGATTTCTTGTTGTCGTTGCATGCCAATAATTTTCTTGTCAACTTCTGGTGATGTAGGCCTTGTCTGATCACTTTTGATACATCATTACTCCAACTAGACAATGTTGGTTGTTTTATCTTCGTAATTTGTTTGTTAGAGCATCTATCTTGCCTTTTGTAGTCCCAATGATGCAACAATTTCATGTGTAAAGTAGTGGCAGATGTCCGGCTGTGCCTTATGTGGATCAAGTGGGGGATCGGCATCTGCAAGGACCAACTCTTCTTTCTTCGGGCTTATAGGATTAACATGACACCACGTCTTTTATTCCCCGAAGATAAGAGCAAACTCATATCTTGCCAATAGGCTTAAGTCAAAAGCTTCAGGCTTTATTTTCTTAGCAATACATATTGCACTTCAACAGGGTACTCCAGGACCAATCTAATAGCACGGTATTTGGAAGCTTCTTCGGGAGTTCCAATCATAAATAAGTTTATCTATACTCAAAATGATTTAATTATGTAAAGATCAATTCAATTCTATTTTGTAATTTCCCGGGAATTAGTTGCTTCAGGCAACTTGGATCCTTCAGGGAGCTTAATGTATATATCATGACTTATGGATCCATAATAATAGGCTGTAATGGCATTCATTAGATGCATTTTTAATACTTTTCATATACTGCCAGACAAAAGTAATTGCACCCACCACAGGGGAGTATATCTCCTCATAATTAATACCTGGTCGTTTGGGTAAAACTTTGTGCCATAAACCGTGCTTTATATCTCATTACTTATTATTTTTCCGCACAAATTCCCATTTTATGACCAATTGAATTTTACACCTTCTGGTGTACGGACTACAGGTCCGGATATTTCTCGCTTCGAGCGAGTCCAACACAGCCTTAAACGTATTTCTTTATTTTGCCCAATCATACAACACCTACATTCATTAGTAGGTTCATGATCCTCATTTTAGCGCTATGTAAAGTAAATAAAAATTGTATTCCGTCGACGGTTATTTCATGTCGGTTCCATCTTATCTCTGACACTATAATTGAGATCTCATAACATTCACTTATTTCAGGTACCTGAGTTACTTCTGGAACTTTATCAATTTGTGTCAGAGAATCAACCTCTTCTGGGGAACTTTTTAATTCAAACCTCTACTGGAGGCCATATTTTCTTACTGGGGCCATCTTATCACATTTGCTCCTTTTTCTCTTTTGAGAATTTCTTTTCTTTTTGGAACCGAGAATAATCTATAGATTCATTTGCATACTTATATTGTTCTTCAGGAACATTAATTGAAACAGGAGCATTTGCAGCTGGTATATGGTCACATTTAATTTAAATATGTCTAGCAATTGCATATCAATTTTTCAGCAACTGAATCATCTTTTGAACTTCAGGTTCATACTAATTTATTCGAGGATCAAAAACTAGATATTGATAAATCATTTCAATAATCTCTTGATTAATCTGTTGATCCAGCTGCTTCTTTCCTCCCCCTTATGTTGGGTAAACTCTAACATCAAATTAACATACCCAACATACACAACATATATTCTCAATATTCTTTAAGGACTAACAAAACAATGCTGTGGTGGAGCATTTTTATACTATATAACCGATGGTCCAAAGATGAGAGATACTAAGTATGTGACCATTAATCAATTAAATGGGGAGATCATATAATGTTGGCTTGATGCACTCAAGTGTTGCTGCATATAAAATACCAATTATCAAACAATGATATTCCATCAATGGTCCTGCAATCAATTGTCAATATGGCCCAGATCTGTTTGGGTTTATTTCCAATGATATACATTATCCATTGAAGAAATATACCAGCATAATCTAGACATATAATCTAGTAACATAAGTAGGGATATGTACCTGCAAGTGGCTTAATCATTAAAACGAGTGCGCACAATGCCAACTTGTGTCACACAATAGACCATCTAGTCGATGCATCGTAAAAATTACCTAGATGGTCAACACAGCGGATCTATCAGTCCGCGTTCATATCCCAGAATTATTCCCAAATTTGCTGGTCTAGGCCAATCTCATCATAGGATGGCCGTATTATTAATTTCGCAGCAAACAAAACACATGGAAATTCATTGATTGTAAAACTTCTGGTTTTTCAATGAATGACCAAATAAATTTTGTGCATCATTATTGACCCGGGATGGCCCAACCGGTCATGCCAAATAAATCCAATAAACCAACTTTAAGTTGGTACCAGCTTCAGGCTGGTATATATGTGTCAGCTTCAGGCTGCTATTTTTTACTAGCTTTTGATGGGTACCAGCTTCAGGCTGTTGTGTACCAATTTTAAGCTTATATTTGACACTCATGTCGAAAGGATCAGAATTATTAAGCAATAATTAATGTAGTGGCAGACATTTCCAAAAGCAAATCCTCGAGGATTGTAAAGCTTTGGAATTTTCTGAATAATAATATAATCCACTGAAAAATCTTCTGGATCTTTTCGGGGACACCTGGCTATCTATGCTCAGGCTATAAAATGGGGGAAGGAATTACATGGGAAGATACAGGAAAACTCATAGATATAGAAAAATTCATCAAAGCAAAGAAACAGAAAAACTCAACCAAGACAAAAATGCCTTCCCCAGCTACTGTTTTCTTTGTTGAGGGTGCCTCACTAGGTAGAAGAAATAGATTGGCCTATAGCATGGTAAATGAACAACAAGAGGAACTGCCTAATGAGCTAGCAAGAATCCCACGTTTGGTTTTTATAGATGAGCTATACTCGTCTAGGTTCTTTGTGACTCCAATGGAAGAAACTTTCTTCCTGGAGGACCAAGGCAATCTCAGGACAAATTTTTATGGCTCAGCTAACTCTATAATATTTTTTATATCTGCTAGGATGCAGGAATTTCAGCTAGAGCCTTCATGTCAAATTTTAAATCAAAGCAGTTATTATCATGTTTCTATGATGGCTCGGAGCATCCCAAGGGTGACTGGGTTACCACCTACATGGCCTAAGGTACGACTTTTATTGTGGAATTGCAGGGGTATAGCAAGAAAGTCTCAAGACTTTGTGCGTACCTTAAGGGATCTGAAGAATCAGTACAAGCCTAACATGGTACTGATTACTGAGACTTTGTGGCAAGCAGGAGAGAATCATGGTGTGATTCCACTTCGTTTTCCTCCAACGAATCGGTTTGAGATACCTGGAGAAAACAACAAGGGTGGTATGTGGTTCTCCTGGAACGACAGTGTTAGGGTCAACATTAATGGTGAGGCTCAGAGTTTCAGGGTTAATGTTGAACCCAACCGATAGATTACTTGTTTAAATATATGTATGAGAACCATTCTTCTTTGAATGTTCTCCAGTTATGGATCTGTTTTTGCAATAATAATATGCATGTTTACTTTGAGCCTTTTCCATTTATTATCTCATTTACGCCCACAGGCACAAATAATTATATTGTCTTATTCGCTTCAGGGAATAAATCTGAGTCAATTCATTTGGGATCCATAATAATTCATTTTATTACTGGGGGTGTCTGTACTCGCGTAAATATACGATCTTCTAGATCATATTAAAACATGCGTTCTTCAGGAACATATTCGAATTTATGCTCTTCTGGAGCGTGTTAATCATTTTTTTCATTTCGAAATGTCATAATATGTTATATTGACATCCACAAACATATAATTCTCCCCCTGTGGATGTCAATTTTGCATTGTCTTCGAGACTGATGCTTCAGGCATTATTCTAAGAAACAATTATAAAGTACTGAAAAGTAAATAAAAATAAATTGCAATGCGTAATAATTTAAACTGAACATAAAAATAAATTGAATATAAAATGAATTGTTAAGCAAGTATAATATCCACCTTCTGGTGGTCATATAATTGCCATCTTCTGGTGGTAATAATGTTTATTTTCGATTTTTCTTTGAAGGATCTTCAGGATCTTTTGAACGGTAAGACTTCCAGTCTTCGTTGTATTTTTTCGTTTCCCGAGTCTTCGGGACTCTTACATTTAGTCTTGCAGACTATTCTCATTTAAATGCATTTTCGCATTTAATGCCCATTTTAAATTTCTTCCGGAAATTTTAAGAGCCTCAAATTCAAATAACATAATTGAATATATAAATGCTTAATTAAAATAAATAAGCAAGGGGCCTTATATTAATTACCCCAAGGAAAGTAAATGGCAGGAAATTAAAATAATGGGCCTAGTACGAGCCCATAAGTAAAATTAAAGACGAGAAAATGAAAGGCAATGGGCCCTATTATAGCCCAATTAAAATGAAATTGCTGAAAATTAAATGCGATGGGCCTTACACGAGCCCAATTAAAACATAAAGAAATAGGCAGCTTAGCCGGCCATTAAATGAATAATGAGCCCTTTTAGTAGCCCAATCGGAATTTTAATAAAAAAACAGAAAATATGCTTACTCGATAAATCTTTCAGCAATAACATATATAATACGCTTATACGATAAAGGCGGCTTAGCCAGCCAATAAATATAATAAATATAACGGCCTTCCGGGCTTATATAAAGGTCTTCCGGGCTTTGCCGGAAAAAATCCGAGGTTTCAAAGGCCTTCCGGGCTTATATAACGGTCTTCCGGGCTTTGTCGGGAAAAATTCGAGGTTTCAAAGGCCTTCCGGGCTTATATAACGGTCTTCCGGGCTTTGCCGGGAAAAATCCGAGAAACTAAATTTCGGGCCTTCCGGGAAAAATCCGAGGTTTCAAAGGCCTTCCGGGCTTACTATTCATCGCCGGATTCCGGCCAAACACAAAATAAGTATAACAGCCTTCCGGGCTTGCCGGGAAAATTCCGAGATACTAAATTTCGGCAATATAAATTCTTTTTTTTTTCTCTTTCTCATTTTTTTTCAATTTTTTTATCTTTTTCTCTTTTTCTTTTTCTTTCTCTCCTTTTCTTTTCCCTTTTTTTTCTTTTCTATTGTTTTCCCCCCTTTTTTCTGTTTGTGTTTTTTTTTAGATTTTTTTTTTAAAAAATCCAGGCTGGGCCATGAACAGTGTCGGCCCAAGCCCACTGCACAGTACCAACTCAGGCCCATGCCGGCCAGCCCAAGTGCCCAGCCCAGCCCGGCCTAGCTCAGACAGTAGTTCAAAAAAAAACCCGACCCAAACACGCGACCCGTTCACGCTTCCGGGTCGGGGTCGTCTTCAACCTCGAGCTCGCCACTTGAGGTGCAGGCGGCGACGAGCAGGAACGACGCGGCTGTGCAGGCGACAATGGATGACTGAGGAAACCGACAAGGCGGCGAGGTGTTGTGCTTCGACCCGAGACCCTCTCGGGTTCTAGCCACGGCCCGACGATGGGAGCAACGGCGGCGGTACGACGCGGGGCGTGAGCGGCCGACAGTGGCAAGGGGAAGAAGAAGGCGGCGCGGCATTGGCAGGAGCGGCGACTGTCGCGTGCAGGAGCGGCGACTGTCGGGTTGTTGGGTTCCGCCGTTGGGTCGTTGCGTCTGGGAGGCGCGTCCGGCGGCGGCAATGGGTGGGGACAGTGCTGTTGAGTCAGCAACGGAGAGGGGAAGAGCCCGGTGCCGGCGGTGAGACAAGCAGCGGCCCGGAGCTCATCAAGGTAAAAAGTAACAGTAGAGGTTTGATACTGGTTTTGTTCTTTTTTTTTCATGCTCTGGGTTAGAGCTCGTGCTGATAACGTGTTGTAAAACTATTAATAAAGGAGAATGAAGAAGAAGAAGTAACGAATAAGCTCGTCATTTTATTGCTTCATTTTGGTCTGCAAATACATTAAGCAGAGAATTGCTATTTATAGAGATTACAAGAGGAGGAGGGGTGAGTGCTGTGTTAGGTGTTAGGTCGGATACAAATGACATTCACCTCACGTGTTTTATAACAAGAGACAAATAGTGAAGTCAACCATCAATACATATGAGAAAGTAATTACTTACCCAAAGGGATTAGCAGGACAGAAGGTGATCAAATAATCGGCATCCACACATGAAAATAAATTAATTGAATCATCAAAAAGATGGTTACGAGCTCGAGGGCATGCATCCTTAAAGAATTAGCCATAAGAATTCGAAACGCAATCACTGCATCAGTTGCGCTAAAAAAAAAAATCTCTCCGTTTCTCTCTAGACTACTCTTGTCCTTATGACCATCCCAACTGATCCACCAAGCACTACAGTGACCCCAGTTGTTTCAGATCCAGATAATCCCCCACCCGACGTTGACCGAAGCACCAAGAAAGTTAGGATCAAGGAAAACAAAGCACCTCTACCTCAACAAGTGGACATTGCCATGGCCGACCATCCAGTCAGCTACAAGGAGATGCTAGCTACGGGTCAACCAGTTGGTGAGGAAGAGGACCCGTGGGCTTTGGAGGAAGAAGTGGAGGTGGAAGACGGTGACATCCTGATCGAAGAAGGGGAGAATGGCGAAAACATTGTCCTCTCTGCAACCTTCAAACAAAGATTGGAGAAACCATGGGAAAAAGCAGTTATTGTGAAGCTCCTTGGAAGAGAAATTGGGTATAGAGCTCTACAAGTGAACGATGTGGAACCCAACTGGGCCATTTAAAATAATTGACCTTGAGAACAACTTCTACATCGTCCGATTTTGGGATTCATCTGACTATTATCATGCCTTAACAGGAGGTCCTTGGGCTATCTTTCAACACGCCCTCTCTGTTCAGCCATGGCACCCAGATTTTAGAGCAAAGACAAGCAGTATTAACCGAGCAGTGGTCTGGGTACGATTTCAAGGGTTCCCGGTAAACAAATACCACACCCAAATCCTCCGCACTATGGGTAACAGACTAGGCTCAACCATAAAGATTGATATCAAGACAGAGAGTCAAACCAGAGCCAAATTCGCAAAGGTAGCAGTGGTTGTCGATCTCTCACGTCCATTGAAGGGTAAGGTATGGCTTGATGGGGAGTGCTTTAAGGTGATATACGAAGGCCTACCCCAGATCTGCTTCTCTTGTGGGCGTTATGGACACTCCTCCTTCTCTTGCCAGTTCATGAAAGATGCCATCGGTGGATAGAAAGGCAAAGAGATAGAAGGGCAGTACACTAGTTTCTCGGCGATCCCTACATCTATGGGTAGCCAAGTCCCCCTCAAGCAACCCCCGAATAAACCGTCTATTGTGGGAGAATGGATGGTTGTCCCAACAAGGCCACGGAGACCACCAAAAAAACCGGCAGACCCGAAGCCTCTTACTCCAACTACAGCCGCCGTTGGTCCAACTGGTAGCCGCTACCAAGCATTGGAAATTGAGCCCACCCCCTCCCACGGCTCCCCACCGGCATTAGGGTTCTCTTCCCTAACCTTAGGCCATAACTCTAAACCTAAGGTCCACTCCAGAAACTCCCCAAGTTCATCAAAAGCTTACTCAGTCCACCAACCGGAAAGCACCAGCTGCAAAACAGGACACTCCACCAGCCAAACCATATGTCAAGAGAAACCCACTAAAGGATGTCTCAAACAGCACAGCCCTCTTGGCCAAGAAACCACTAAATCCAGAAGCCCAACCAACTATAGCCCCAAACACCCCTGTCTTCCAACCCAAGATCCTGTTAAGAAGTAACCCCTCTGTTCCCTCCGTCCCTAGAGAACCTCACTCTGCCATAAACCTTACAGAATCTCACCATCAAATTATCTACCCCCACTCCTCACATGCCACTAGCCTCCCGCCTCCCCCCTCACTAATTCTAACCCCGTCAAAACCACCTGATCCAAGTTATCATGTAGACCTGGTTATGAACCCTGTGCATTGCTCTTCACAATCAACATCATCACAGCAAAATGACTTCTTGCTTAGCAGTCAAGCCTTACAAGCTAGGCCTAATGCTTTTGAGGAGCATGAGATGGAGGTTATCCCACAAGTTTGCGGGGAGGCTTCGACTTCCTCTTGCACCTAAAGTTTCTTCTGCCGGGTAGTCCTTTTTCTCTACATTTATTTTTATTCTACCAATAATGGTTTGGAATTGCCAGGGGGCTGGCAAGCGCAAGTTTACCAGGAATTGCAGGGAATTTTGTCGTAGTAATAAACCAGAGATTATGGTCATTGTGGAACCTCGGATAAGTGGCAGACGAGCTGTGCAAGTTATTAGAAGACTTGGATTTTCTTCCTCCCATCGCATTGAAGCAAGAGGCTTTTCTGGAGGGATTTGGCTATTATGGGATGAAGTGCGAGTTGAAGTTTCTATCTTTTTCAACCACCTGCAGTTTGTCCATGTGAGAGTTACTCAAGGGGATGTCAATTTTCTATTCACGGCAGTGTATGGATGTCCCCAAGAGAAGTGGAGGAAGTTCCTTTGGATGAACCTAGAGGCATTGGCTCCCACTATAAATGAACCTTGGCTCATAGGGGGGGGATTTCAATGCAGTCCTTGCAGGAGAAGAACGAAGAAACAGATTTGGCCAAGCAGGTCAGGCCAATGGCTTATTCGTTGATTGTATGTTAAAAACTAATTTACTTGATTTAGGTTTTATGGGAAGCAAGTATACATGGCGTAGTGGCAGCCGACGGGCCAGATTAGACCGCTTTATCTGCAATGATCAATGGAGGATAAAATTTCCTAAAGCATCCATTGTCCACCTTCCACGGATTGGATCTGATCACTGTCCAGTTCTACTGAAAATGGGCAGCACACCTCCTCCTCCGGATAGACGGCCTTTCCGATTCCTTGCAGCATGGCAGACGCACCCGGGGTTTAGGCAATTTGTTACGGATAACTGGGATACCTCCAAAAACTTCCATGATACTGCTCAACAGTTCACAGATCGAGTGCAAGTATGGAATAGAGAAATTTTTGGAAATATCCACTTGAAAAAGAAGCGTTTACTGGCCAGGATAGCTGGAATTCAACGTTACCTGGAACATAGGAGCTCTGTCTTCCTATCAAACTTGGAGAAAGAATTGAGGCTGGAGCTGGATGGAGTTCTCCTTCAAGAAGAGCTCCTCTGGTTGCAAAAATCTCGTCGACAATGGGTCCAGGATGGAGATAGAAACACGGCATTTTTTCATATGTCAACTATCATTAGGCGGAAACAAAACAAGGTGGAAGCCTTACTGGATGACAATGGCACTTGGCAAACCGACCCAAGCAGACTTCAATTACTGGCCACTAATTATTTTCGTCAACTATTCAGTGAAGAAGGGTCAACTACTTGCCTTTTTCCTCTACCAAACCACTTTGCCCAACTGGAACAAGAGGCTAAGCGACTGATGGATAGAGAAATATCAAGGGAAGAAGTAAAGACCAGTATTTTCCAAATGGGCCCTCTGAAGGCCCCAGGCCCCGACGGGCTGCCAGCTATTTTCTTCCAACAACAATGGCCGGTTATGGAAGGTCAAATATTTGATCTACTCTATGGTATCTTTGAACAGGGAAAGTGGGACGAGAGACTGAACTCTACACTAATTATGTTGCTCCCCAAAACTGAAACGCCAGAAAGGATCACACAATTTAGGCCAATTGGACTCTGTAACGTAATTTACAAAGCGGTTACTAAGGTGATCGTCAACAGAATCAAGCCTCTCTTGGATGGGCTGGTTGCATTCAATCAAAGTAGTTTTGTACCGGGCCGTTTGATAACTGACAACATCATTATTGCCCAAGAAACAATCTACTCTTTGGGAAGAAAGAAAGGTGCTGGTGGTACCATGGCCCTCAAAATCGACCTTGAAAAAGCGTACGACCGCTTGAGATGGTCGTTTATAAAAGAAACTCTCATGGCTGCAGGCTTCACACAGAAGTTAATTACTCTAGTGATGCTTTGTATCTCAACATCTTCACTTCAGGTTTGTTGGAATGGTGCTCTCACTGAATTATTCAAACCTTCTCGTGGTATTAGACAAGGGGACCCAATCTCTCCATACATCTTTGTCCTCTGTATGGAGAGATTGGGTCATTTAATCCATCAAGCAGTCAAGAGAAAAGAGTGGAAGCCAATCTCGGTGTCCAAAGGAGGGCCAAAAATATCGCACTTATTTTTTGCTGATGACTTATTGTTATTTGCTGCTGCTGACCTCTCACAGGTTCAAACAATTTCTGATTGCCTTGGAACTTTCTGTAGCTTCTCAGGCCAAAAGATCAGCAACGAAAAATCAAAAATCTGCTTCTCTAAGAGTACGTCCATTGAGATGCAAGATGCCATCAGCAACAAACTCGGTTTCACCACAACTAGAGATCTCGGCCGACATCTAGGGGTGCCACTAATACACTCCACAATCACCAAATCCACCTATGCCTACAGTCTAGACCGAGCCCAAAAAAGACTAACCGGATGGAAGGCTAAACACCTATCCCTAGCAGGGCGCACCACCCTGGCTACATCGGTCATCTCAGCCTTACCAATCTACACCATGCAAACAATGAGGCTCCCTCGTTCAATTTGTGACAAGCTTGATAAGATATGTCGAAGCTTTATTTGGGGCTCCACTGACCAACACAGGAAAGTTCACTTGATCAGTTGGGATAAAATCTGTGAGCCAATAAAGGCTGGAGGGTTGGGGATCAGAAAAATGAGGAGCTGCAATGATGCATGCCTCATGAAACTCACATGGAAGATCCTTCATGAACCGGACACTTTTTGGGTAAAAGTTTTTAGAAAGAAATATATACGGGAGAACCTTGTTCTACTACAGACATGGCCAAGTAAACCAGGCTCTCATCTTTGGAGAGCAATGAGAGCAATTTGGCCCTCCTTCCGTAAGCTCATTGCATGGGAAGTCATGGATGGGCAATCCATTAACTTTTGGACAGATTTATGGTTGGATGTAGAGGGTTGTTTACTTACACACGCAACTGCCCCTGTACCAGAGGATCTATTGAAGCGTAGTGTTCACAGCATGACACTACCGAATGGCTCATGGGATCTCGAGTGCATTGCTCCCTTGGTTCCCCAGGAAACGGTGTCGAGACTATTGCTAACTGAGACCCCAGCTGCCGATAGAGGCCCAGATCAAGTGATTTGGCTTGCAGACGCATCGGGGGAATTCTCTATTAAATCAGCCTATGCAGCGCTTGAGGAACAAGGAGATTTGAGTCTGCAGAGCCTATGGACTACCATTTGGAAATGGCAAGGGCCAAGGAGGATATGCTCCTTCTTATGGCTCTTGGCCCATGATAGGCTGTTGACAAACCATATGAGGTATGTGAGGCATCTAACAAATGATCCTTTATGTGCTGGATGTAGGAACTCCCCGGAGACCCCGCTCCATGTGGTCAAAGACTGTGTCCTTGCACATGATGTGTGGATGTCAATATGGGGTAATGGATGTCTAAGTAGGTTCTTTGAGCTAGGACTAATTCCCTGGCTGAAATCAAACTTGGTACATCATCATTCCAATACGGTGGATGCAGAATGGAGCACGACCTTTGCGTTCACATGCTGGTTCTTGTGGAAATGGCGAAACCAACAACTTTTTGACGAGAATGCACCTAGTATATCCCAACCGCCCATGGTCATCAAGAATACCGTGAGGGCACTTAGACAAGCTTGGACGGACTCTACTCATCGTCCAAAGAACTGCGGAAATAAACCAGACATTCCTGAAGTTTGGAGACCACCAAGCCTCGGGTTCTTCAAACTCAATGTCACCTCTCAGGTTGCTACTGATGGGGCAACAACAGCCACAGGAGATGTGTTAAGGGACTGTCATGGAAAGTGGATTGGAGGCTTTCATGCAAATCTGGGCCACTGCTCATCCTTCAAGGCTGCGAGGTTGAGCTTCCTGCAGGCACTACAGTTCTCAAAAGAACATAAGGTATCACGCCTGGTGGTTGAATGTGATTTGCAGGATGCCATTACCTGGATGAATGAAGAGCTATACCAGGAGGACCAGCTGGATAATTTAGCTAATTCCCTTTTGCTTGAGATTGATGTATTTTCCTTGATCTCCTTTCAGTTTGTCAAAGTAGAAGCTAACCAAGTGGCAATTGAGTTAGCCGGGTTAGCTTTTAAGTCCAAGCATATCCTAACTAATTTTGTCGCTTCACCTCATAGTATCTGTAACGTTCTTGAGGGGGATAGGTTTGAACAGAGCTAGTTCATAAGCTCTGTGTTTTGTGTGCTTTGTACACATTTTGCATATATTCAATATATGACTTCGGTTTTAGACAAAAAAAAAACGCAATCACTGCAACAATATGCCCACGGCCCAAAAGCAAGACAAGCGCTCTTACAAGCCACAGTAGTAACGCCATCATCACCAAAAACTCTAAGCTCATGAGGACATACAGAGTTTAGGTCTTGAACGCATCCTGCAGAGATACAGGCATTGCCAGTTCCACGTTGCGGTCTAATTATCATGGGTAGGTTGTAGCCATCAGCAACGTTGACTTCGTATACATCTTCCCCCCCGGGATGAAATAGGTGGAAATTTGCAAGAGTAACGGGCAAGGCTGGTCCTTTGCCGACGTCGACCAATTGAACACTGGAGGAGTTGAAGTCTCCAGTGGCACACACCAAGTTTCCTGATGGATTTTGGCTACAAGAAGTTCGACCCCATATACTGTCTGCCCAACCGCCAGGAACTTGTAGAGTGGTTGATCCGCCTTGTTCGAGAGTGAAACTAGTTTCTGAGAGTTCTGGATAAGCTGCATTGGAGCGTGCAGCGGGCCAAACTGTGAAAGGGCATTTGTTCGCAATCTTAAATGTTACCGAATCAGATGCTTGAACTGCGCAAGTCATAAAATCGATCAAGAGTTAAAATTGGACAAATTAGATACATAATAAACTAGGCAAAAACGACATAGCAATTTTATATTGACACTCATAGCAAGGAAAAAAAATATAATTTGATGTGGGCAGGCGTGCAACATGGAAAACAAATACGGTGTAGTTTCGTTAATAGTGGTTTTAATATAATCGTTTCAATTTAAAGTTTTAAAAAATTCGTTCCATCTCCTCCGAGCCACCGCGTCAGTCGGTCGCTCCAAATAGAGGTCACGTACCATCTTGGGCCACGACACCATCAAACACAACAACAGCCTCTTCAGCAATCCTTCTTGTTAATTAATTATCAGACAGCACGACAACGTTTTAGGTTTCAAAATCAATTTTTTTTAAAAAAAATAAAGCATAGAGATATGAAAATCAAAGAATATTGTCTACCGTTATTTTTTTTAAAAAAATATGATTCTCAAGAGTTGATACAAGAATAACATATGGACGAAAAACAAAAAGAAATAAGAATAACATATCAACAACAAAAAAAAAAAAAGATAACAGATGTACAAACTATATACATCGTAACTCGTAAGCATTATTATTAATATAAAAGTAAAATAAAGGCATATCGCTGCAGGATAATAATAATAATACCTGATCCCGTTGCTAGCATAGTAACAATAAGAGCAACGAGAGGAAACGAACCCATTGCAGTAGGAGAAGAACAGAGGCAGAATAAATTTTCAAAAGTTGAGTATCGGTGAGTTGGAGAGTGTGATATTACATAAGTGACAAATTTATATATAGAGGAGGCAGGATTACTTCCTAATCCTACTTGGAAAAGAATTGGGCTTAATCCTACCTGGAAAACGATTTGGGACAGTAGGGAAAGGAGAAAATCGTTTTCTGGATTGAAAAAGGATTTGCTCACATAAAAAAAGCAAATATAATTACACGGCATATTTCTAAATAATGAAAAAGGATTTGCTCGTTAAAGAAAACGAACATGGTTTCACTCTACCAAGATAATCGCAATGTTCACCCAGTCTCTGGCTCTCAATATTCGCTTGCCAACTTTTCTTTCTGTTCTTTGGCCTCTCTTATTTTATGATATTTGGACAACCTTTCTTTCTGTTCTTCGGCCTCCCTTATTTTATGATGCTTGGATGCAAGCGAGCTGCAACTCATGAACATAGATGAGCTGCGAATTAATAATACTCAGAAGCAAAAACAGAAGAAAAACTTTGTTTTGCTGCCCATTGCATTCATGAGTTCAGTGACTGTTTGTCGTAACCAACCATATGTTTTTCTACCTTGCAAACCTTCGTTTTTTGGTTGAATGTATTGGTTACCCTAGCAAGCAGAAACACAAGCAAGATCGTATTTTAGTCCTAACCCGTAAGGTAAATATTTTTAGTTCCTCTCCTGAAATCAACTGATCAACTAAGTGTGAAGAACGTCTGTTTAAGGGAAAAAAACAGACCTAGTGGAGGAATTGGTGCTAAAGCATGAAATCCATTCGCATTGCAGAACGCAACCAGAGAATTTATAAAAATGAAAATACAAGGCTATCTACTTCATATCGATAACTTTGCAATTACACCCCCATAAACAGGTCATACTTCGTGTAAACATTGGAAATGAGGAAACAACAATTGGAAAGCAGCGAATTAGTACAGGAATAAAACTCGAGATTAGACTTACGCATATCTAAATGTACAAAACCATGCAGAGTGAAGCAAAACAGAACCGCTGGGGTGGCTTCTCTGCTGCTACTTTTTGAATACCCAGTTATGAGCACTCCGAGGACCACTTGACATGCCGTCATAGTATCGTGATTCAAGCTTTAGATCATTCCAGTCTTCGACAAAGTCTGAAAACAATTGGCGTGCAGACTCGGATGAAAGGTCAGAGAAGAACAACTTTTTCTCTTCTTTCAGCCATGTAGCAAACTCATTATTCTTGGAGAAGTAGTCATCATTGGACAGCTCCTCAATCTTACTTTTCTGAAGATAGAAACAAAGCAAAAGGCACAAACCAATCAATTCACTCTGCACGTACAAGAAATCAGTTAAATCCGTGCCACCCAACACAATTAAAAAAGGATGGCGCCCACAAGCTTTTCCTTCTGGCCGATTTCTTCTTAAGTCAAAAGTTCAATGCTAAGCAAATTCTACCATAAAACACTAAATCCATTCTGAGCCATAGGACCGAACTACATGAAACAAAGTGCCAAGCTGAATAACAATCAAAGAAATTGAAGCAATACTCCACTTCCAAGTGGGATTTGTTTTGTTTGGTTATTGAGGTGTAACACCATCAGAACTAGAAGTGAAATGACAAAGACTATTCAAATTAAATTTGCAGCAACATAGGAATATCCAAGATTTTTAAAGAACTAGATGATTTTAACCAGTAGAAAACATCATTCTAATATTTTGCATTACATAAATACATCCGAGACTCTTCAGTATAATCAGTGAAACAAAGAATGCAAACGAAGCAAGATATAGAAGTTACGAAGTGTCTAGCTGTCTTTAACAACCAACCTATCAAAACAAGTAGCACCTTCATGGCCCAATCAGTGTAGTAGATATGATTCTGAATCATGCTCAACATTGTTGGGCACACAAATTACTTCCAATGGGACAGGATTGAAGCCATGAAGTTGATATAAGTTATTCTCAATCTTAGTCACAAAGAAGTCATCGCAATGAGTTATGCATTTAATTGGACACATTATGGTGACTTAGAAAGCCATGAGCATGATTACCCTAAATGTGCCACAGAGGAAATAAAATATAGTCTACCGAGCAACAAAGTTAATACAAGGCTGTGCATAATGGGAATGAAGTTATCAGTAAAGGGACCAATGGAAAAGGTGTCCATCTATAGTTAATACAATCGCTCCACGCATACTCTGCAAATTAATTAGGTGGGCTATTTTAAGATTTCTGTTCTACCTTTGGTCAAATGGTATGAAATCTAGATGTGCTTCATCCAAAATCCCACCTATACCAGTCCTAAATCCTATTACAGTAGAGTAACAACCAAGACCTAAATCAGTATTAAAAAAAAGTAATGCAAAACAAAGAGTAGAGAGGGTGAGAAGAGACTAGGGATGGCAGGGAATGGTTGAGATTAGAGGCAAACATGATACAAAACTCGGAACAAATTCAGCAGTTGAAATGAAAACCTAATTTACAATTGAGTATATAGAAAACATCAGATCATAGTTAAAGAGAACAGTAAAAGTTTGCATACCGAGTGGTGCCCGCTCCTCTGACGTTTACTGCTATGCTTATCCTTCGACTTCTTTTCTGGGTTAATAATAGCATGTCAACAGGATTGAATTATTTCAGAAAAATCCTCTATACCAATAGGGAAAGTAGCATGTCTAGATACCCATCCAAAGGATGGTACGTGAACAAAATTTAGAATAAAGCATATGAAAGATACCATGAACCAGCACAAGAAAGCATAGTATAGAATGCCAAAAACCCAGGAAATCAAAATGATACCTTTATCAGACCTGTGCTTGTGAGATTTCTTGTCCTTTCTCCTCTCTTTATCATCACTCTTCCGGCTTCTCCTACCCCCCTCTTCTTCCCTTCTGTGCCTTTTTCTGCTCTTCCCTTCGTCTATATGTTACCATCCAGAACACATTTTATAAGAACAACTCCCGAATGTTCTCACTTTGTAAAAAAATACAGGAAACTGAAGCAAAAAAAAAAAAAGAAAGAAAGAAACTACCCGTAAAAAATCATCCAACAGTCAATTTTGCAACCACCGGATTTTTAAAGAAAAAGCCGTCAGAAACGAAAATCAATCAGTTTCTTCCATCCACCAATGCAGAAATGGTCGTAATTTACACAAACTATAACCACCAGGGCTAAGTAAACAGCTCGCTCCAGTTTCATCATATTAGCTAATAGAAAAGGCCACTTATACAAATATAGGACTTAAATTGCAAGATAATAATATTCTGGAGCCAAGAAAAGAAAAGGGTCCCGTAGGGAAGAGGACAGAGCATCACCTTCCGAGGATGATGTGAGAGAAGGGCTTCTCTTGGTTTTACTCCTCCTTCGACTTCCTGTCGCCTCCCATTTCCGCTGGAGAGAAATTGTGAAAGAATTTCGAGACGATTAAACCTAACATTTGGAAATCAAAGTTATTCGCACTGAGCTAGGATGATTATTGAGGAGGGGTTGGGGATGAAGCGAACGACATGCCATGCACCAACTACGATCATTTTCCAAAATTTAGTTATTAGATTTTTTTTGCACACGTGGTATGATAACATATAATATGATTATTCTTAAAAAAAAAATAGTTATGCAATATAAAATAAATAGAAAATAATTTTTAAAAATAGTCAACAAATAACAATATGAAAGTTCTCATATTTTTAATATTTTAAATCATGTATTATAGTGTAAATTATAATGTTAAATGGTAATGACAACAATTACGTTTTTTTTCGAGAATGGATGATAATTACAAGTTAATAAATGAGGATAGATATATATTCTATCACTTACCTGTCACAAAACTATCTTTTATAAGTTTGAGATTATTGAAATTATTTTTTGAATATTCTTTGTCTTATTCACTTGTATTATTATCTTCTATACATAACTTATATCAAATAACAAATTTTAATTTTTATTACACATGGGTTTTTCAGAATTCATATTGAATTTCTTTTCTTTCTCTTCTTTCTTTGTTCTTCGATATAGATCTCATTTTACAAAATATTATCAGATTTCATTTCTTTAATAATTAAGATAATAAAATATGTTTCTAAGTCTAAAATATCTTTGTCAAGATAAATAATCTATTAACTACTATCTTCATAATATCAAAAAACTACTATCTTCATAATTTCTTCTATTTTTTAGATTTTCTACCATGGCCAATACGCGATTCTCTTTTGATTAAATTACTTTACACATGTGGATACAATCCACACATGACACGACCACTTCATAGTCTAACTCAATGAAATATATGTGTACATAACTACATATATGTAACATATCCTAAAATTTCAATCAAAACATGCATTTTATGTCGCAATTTTTTTTTTAATTTTAATCAACAGAAGATCTCAACTATTCTCAAGTCTTTCCCCTTAACCTCCTCGGGCTAACCAGCCCACTTCACAATTTATTCATCTTATGTGATTATTCTAGGTGAACTGACACCTGGCCAACTGAGGCCCATTAACAGCACATTATAAGTAAAAAGATATCTCGGATATCACCTTTAGAAATGGACCCTCAAACGTAGTAACCCAATCAGGCAGGCACGACTCTCCCTGTCTCCTCCTTCCCAGAGCAGAGAAAAATAAAAATGCGAAACGGAAGAAACCGACGACATCCAAAACCCAACCATTATAACGGCCAGGGGCCGTTTTAGTCATTTACTCCTCACCATTTCCCGCGGGGTTTTTGGTACAATTGGTACCCAACTTTTTTACGTTGGGTCAATCGTGTACCTATAACTTTTCTCGAGACATTTATGTACCTTGAATTTTAGCGAGCAGGTCAGTCATGGGTCTCGGGCGGGGCATGTGCTGACGTGGTTTCTACCCAATTTTGGGCTGCTGCCCGTAGCTCAAAACGACGTAGTATCACCATGATACGACGTCGTTTAGCGTCCATGTGGCAGGTGTGGGTTCCACCATTCTCCCAGTAGCTTTCCACCTGGTTCTTACCTGATTTGAGTAGCTTTCCACCCGATTCTTACCTAGTTTGAGAGGTTTAACCAAACCCAAAATATTATCCCAATAATAAAGTATCCATATTATAAATGGATTTGTTTTGTATAAAGAAAATTTTTTTTGAGGAATTTGTATAAAGCAATACGTAACATAAGTTATAATGGGTTTTATATAATTTGTGCTTCCAGCCTGGATTTTTTTTCCCGATTCCAGCCTAAATTTAAAAAATCAAAATTAATTTTTGTATAATAAATAACAATTTTTATTCCAAAAAAATAGCAAACTTTTTCCCGATTCCAGCCCCTCACCACTGCGAATCACCACCACCCATCACACTTTGCCTCCACCACCATCCAAAATCCAGCACAACCACCATCCAGAACCCAACACCACCACCACAACCGCCAAACACCCAAGCCCGAGACCACCACCACAACCGCCATCAACCAAAATTGACACCAACAGAAAAGTATCGTTGAGAAGTACAAAGGTTGATGTCTTTGCACCGTCTCAAAGGTTGATCTAGTAAACTGTTAAGTCTTTTGGTTCTCCTCCTTCCCCAGTACAAATACAAAGAAAGCGGTGGATTTATTTCTTCTGGCTTTATATCGGACAGGCATCCAGTGGCAATGGATTTTTGTCCAAATATACAACCACCAGCAATCAATCCAATTTGTACGAAAGTTGCAATTGAATGTTTGCAGGCACCATTGTTGATTTCTGCAAATCAAATAAAAAGAACTACCATTTTGAAAATACCCTAAATGCCATGGCAGCGCTGCCGCCCAAGGCCATGTTTCAATCCCACCGAGCCCCCAATCCGTACCTTTGCAGCAAGAGCCCTAACAAGAATTGCAACCAAGCTCGCCAGTCTCGGAGGCGGAGGAGGCTACCCACGAGGGGTTGAATCCCCTTGAGCTCCCTCCTCACCGAATACATCGGAGTCGTTCGATTCGGTTGGGCGGTTTTCAAGGTTAGTGAATTTCCAAGGGACGGGACGTAGAAGCTGAAGCGGCAGCTTTTAGGGAGCAAGGAAAGAGAGGAGGAAAGATGGGTGGTGGTGGTGGGGGTTAGTTTGAGACGGAGAGGGGAAGGGGAGAAAGTGGTGAGGAGGGAGAGATTTTCAGGTTATGTGAGATCTTTGTTTTGGGTCCATGTTTACCAGTTTTTTTGTGTGTTTAAAAGAACTTTTTTTTATTAAATCTGTGTATATAAATGAAAAGCTTAAGATTTTCACGCTATTTTTTTTCCGTTTTCCCGACTAGTATTTGGTAAAATAGTTTGGTGTTTTATCTTTTTGTTATCTTTTTGGTTGAACCCTGGTTGGATACTAAGATCATTGATTACTATCTTGATTGGTTGAACCTTGGTGAGACCCACCTTTGACACTTAGATATGAAATGACGTCGTATCATGCTGATACGACGTCGTTTTGAGCTACGAGCAGCAGCTCAATTTGGGGCAGAAACCACGTCAGCACATGCCCCGCCCGAGACCCATGATTAACCTGCCCGCTAAAACTCAAGGTACATAAATGTCTCGAGAAAAGTTGTAGGTACACGATTGACCAAACGTAAGAAAGTTGGGTACCAACTGTACCAAAAACCCTTTCCCGCGCTCTCCCTTCTCCTTCCTTTAATTCGTCTCGTTTCCTTTTTTTTGATATTATAATAAATCATCTCCTTACTCTCTCTCTCTCTCTTTCTCTCACTCTCACTCTCTATTACTTCTGTGCTACTACTTCTCTGATACTACGTCTTTAGCTAGGAAGTGAAATGGCGAAGAAGAAAGTAACGAAGGAAGAAACCTCGAGGCCAGCTGTGTTGATGTCGATGTTCATGGTGGTGGTCTTGATCGCGGTGCTGCTCTCCCTAAGGAACCCCAAGATTGAAGGGGAGGGGAAGAACAACCATATCCCTGCTTTTCTCCAGAGGCAGGCCAATCCTTCTCCTGTAGAAGATGAGGGCCTTTCATATGACTTCTACCAAGATTCATGCCCGGGGGCGGAAGAGATGGTTCGATCGAAGATGAAAAAGTTTTTCTCTAATCAGAAGGGCGTTCCTGCGAATCTCTTGAGGCTTTTTATCCACGACTGCTGCATCAAGGTCTAATTCGCGAAGCACTTAAACTTCTTCGTTTTCTCTTTCGTTTCCTTTCTGCAGCATTTTATCAAACGTTTTAGTTGCTTTCTTGCTTTATGGTTTGTGCTAATCTGAGGTGTTATTAGCAATTGTGTTTGGTTCTGGCTCGCTGTTGTTACTCTAGTGGGCTATAGATTCTGTACTCTTCCGTTTCTGTGCGTTTCTTGAGAGAGTTGTTGATTGAATGCTTTATTGAAGGGGTTTTGATGGATTGGTCTTTGCTACTTTGTGTTTCTTACGGTTACTTGCTCATTGTAGGTTATTTTTATATTCTTAATCGCTTTATGAATGCTAATTATATGCAATTGTTTCTCGTCTCTCTTTGCTTTGGAGTAAATAGTTTTTTATGTCCCTCCACTTTATCGATTTCACATTTATTGTCCCTCTTCGTTTTTTTTCACTCATGTCGTCCCTCAACTCTTGATTTACCGGGTCAGGTGGTCCTTTTTACCTGCTGTAGCAGGTTAAGAGCAGTGGGGCTGACACGTGGAAGTGGGGCCCATGATCTGCATATTTTTTATTGTTTTTATCCTTTTAAATATTTTTCCGAAAATTTAAGCCTTAAAAATCTTTATTTAAATTAATTTTTTTTTAGAAAATAAATATTAATTTCTAAATATGCATTGAGAAAAAAATTAAATATGATCATCATCTCACCTAATCCCTCTATAATATTCTGGTTAACGAATTTGAACAAAATTAACCAAAATTAGAATTAAACAAAAAAAACTAAAACAATGAGACAGACATATCTAATTCTAACCAATAAATTAAAAAAAAAAACAAACAGTGGAGGATACCAGTATATAATGAGGGAAATTAAGATTTATTTATTTTAAAGGATTTTAAAGAAAAAATTTGATTAAAGAAAAAATAATTAAATAAATAAGTTGTGTGTGGGCCCTACTGCCACTTGTTAGCTCCATAGCTATCAATCTGCTGCAGCAGGTAAAAAGGACTACGTGACCCGGTAAATCAAGAGTTGAGGGACGACATGAGTGAAAAAAACGAAGAGGGCGATAAATACGAAATCGATAAAGTGGAGGGACAGAAAAAACTATTTACTCTTTTACACACCATGCATATCAATTTCTCACACCAGCAATGGATTTGTGTTGCTGTTGCACTGAAGTTATACGAGTGGATGTGGTTATGGATCTCTTATTTGTGTGTTATTTGATGATAGTATCCTCTGAGTTTTACTGATCTTCTGTTCCTCTAGAATGTATTGATTTTCCAGATGATGGTAGAGTTCTAAATTGATTGGATTTTAGGTTTTAGTCAAGCATGATACCAATTATTCATTTATACTGCGCTTGCCTTTAATCATTTCCTGCCTATAGATTTTTCAATTTTGTGGGCTTCTTTGGAATCAGGGTTGTGATGCTTCAGTCCTGTTAAACAGTACCGATCCCAATAACAACCGTTCCGTTGAGAAGCAGGCCCCCCCAAATCTGACCCTGAAAGGTTTTGATGTAGTAGATTCGATTAAAGAAGACCTTGAAGAAGCATGCCCAGGAGTTGTTTCATGTGCGGATGTTCTTGCACTTGCCACAAGAGATGGCATTCTTTTGGTTAGTTTTGCCTCATCTCATTGGTAATGACTTAATATCATATCTTTGATGCCCAAAGTCATTTAAGCAGGAAGTCTGCAACGTTTTTCAACATTTGATAATATGCAGGATTTGGTTTAGTTTGGGGATAGTGTCAGTCAAGAAAACTTCTGTTTCTAGAATAGGAAGTTTTATACTAAAAATTCGAAGCATTTGGTGTCATAATCAGTTGGAAATAATTTCTTTTTGCTTCAAGTTTCATCAGTTTATTCCCTTTTCCTTCTGTTTAATTGCTAATGGTTATGAAGGGATGAATGCAGAAAAAGCTATCGTCTTCCTTCTGTTTAATCACATAACACCCTGTTCAGGGATAAATAATTGAATTAGACCTAGACAGCTACTACTTTACTCTCACCACCATTTCTGAATTCCCTTACGAATTAGAAAGGCTACGAGGTTGCTGACGTGCTTCTCCCTTCTGTGGTAATGCAGACTGGTGGACCTTTTTATCCGGTTTTTACAGGCAGAAAAGACAGTGATGAATCCCACTTTCAGGAAGCCCTGAGCGATATTCCCAGTCCCAACCATAATATTTCCCAAATCCTTTCCCTCTTTCGACGTAGAGGTTTTGATGAAAGAGATACAGTCAGTCTTTTAGGTATTTTGCGATTTCTCTCTCTCTTTCAATCCTATATTGTTCATGAAAATGGAACTTGCATCATTGTTTCGAAATAATTTAACGGTTCTGTGTAGGGGCGCATAATGTGGGTAGAATCAGCTGTGACTTCATCCGGAATCGCTTTGGCAACTTCAGTGGCACAGGCCATCCAGACAGCACTATGGCTTCAGATTTCATGGATGAGTTGAGACTTCAATGCCAAGATGGTCATGGAATCACTCAAGTTGGCGCTCCCACTCTCACTCCCGCTCCCACTCCCACTCCCACGATGGCAACACTAATAAAAGGGAACTCTAAGCCTATGATGATGTTTTCTGAACAACTATCTGTTGCAATTTCTTCAGGATCAGATTTTGATGGTCATTACTACCAGAATCTGTTAAGGAGCAGGGGACTCCTCTTTGCTGATCAACAATTGATGGCTAACCACATCACAGCAAGTCTTGTGCGGACTTATGCATCTGATGATGGAAGAACTTTCAGAAAGGATTTTTCCAGGGCTATGCTCAAGATGTCAAACCATGGTGTGCTGACTGGAAACAATGGAGAGGTCCGAATCAAATGCGCCTTGCCTAGGAGTCACTCTTAAACCCGATCCCTGTCAAGATTCTTTTCATTCTTTCACTTAGTTGGTTTTGCAAGTTGAAAGATTTCTTCTCTCTGTTGAGGAACCAGTGATTGTTTTCAGTTGGAAATAGCTTGTGAATTTTTAGTTGTAGGATGCTTGCGATATGGTAGTCATAATTCTGGATTTTAGGTCTCCAGAGATTGTGAGAGGACATATACGAAGCCAGCTTCCAAAACATGGGAGCAGAAGCGGAACAAACACAATCAATGTTTTCCTCTTTGATATTGACATAGTTACGGTGTAGTTAAACTTTAGATTTTATCTTAGATTTTGTTAGATGAATGGGATTTTATCAGAGCCTCCCCCATGCAACCGTGATGAGCATTTGCAGCCATGATAATGTTCCGTGCAACAGCACTCTTAATATTTAATCCATCAAAGGTATAGTTACTTGAATTTAGATCACCACACTTGGCATACATCATGATAAGTGAATTCAGGACGTGTTCATCAGATTCAGACCCTGATCGAATTATTAAAAGCATGGATGGGCATCCCACCAGGCAGCAGATCATCAGGAGCCAAACAAGCACCTAGAACATTTGACAGTGTAATGTAGTTGGTAGGAACACATTCTTCTTTCATCAATTTAAAGGCTTCTAGTGCCGCTTCTGATTGTTGGTTATCTGCATGGCCACCAATAAGTGCATTCCAAGTTACTAAGTCTCCCTTGGGCACCGTGTATATGTATATGGTATGCAGAACGAAGAGTAGAGAGTGACAAGGGACATGGGATGGTAAGCAATGGTTGAGATTAGGGTAAATGTGCTAGAAAAATCGAAACAAATTCAGCAGTTGAAATGAAAACCCAATTTACATTGAGAATATGAGAAACCATCAGACCACAACTCATAAGTTCCAACAGGAGCATCACTTTGATTATGGTGACAAACAAAAAGAAAAAGACAACGTGATTTAACTAACTAAAGGGAACTTCAGTTTCTGTTTCCTAATATGCCGCTCCATTACAACATGAAACCGAAAAAAGGGAAATTAAAATCGATCGTAAAGTATTCAGCATAGTCTTCTTATATAATTTAGAAAATCGCCAAAGTTGCCAAAGTTGTCCAAATTGCAGCATTGGTGACAAGATAACCTCCTCTTGAGAAATATGTAGATGTGCCTTGAGAGGTAGGAAACGAGATTGGTACATTCTGGTTGTTGATACTAGGCTTATTCTCAACGATGACTCTTGGTGCACCTTCCTCTTTGTTTACGCGTGTGCTACTGCAACCACAAGAGACAATAATTATGACAAATCATAAAAATATAAAATTGAGTCGATCCATCAATATGTATGAGAAATTAAATAATTACTCACCTGAATGGATTGGCTGGACAGAAGGTGATTAGGTAATCGGCATTGACACATGAAAACAAATTATTCAAAGTATCGAAAATATGGGTCCGAGCGCGAGGACATGCATGCTTGAAGAATTGGACGTAAGAGCTCGAAACGCCACCGTCGCTGCTCCAACAATACCCATCCGTCCCAAAAGCAAGACAGGCACTCTTACATGCGATAGTAGTAACCCCATCATCACCGACAACCTTAAGCTCAGGAGGACATTGCGTGTTGAGATCTTGAACACATCCTGTAGAAACACAGACATCGCCAGTTCCACGTTGCGGTCTAATTACCATTGGAAGATTGTAGCCATCCGCTAGGTTGACTTCGTAGATGTCTTGCCCAGAGGGATGAGACAGGTGTAACCTTGCACGAGTTATGGGCAAGGCTGGTCTTTTGCCGACCCATTCAACGGAGGAGGAGTTGAAATCCCCGGTGGCGCATGTGAAATCTCCAGAAGGATTTTGGTTACAAGAAGTTCGACCCCATATGCTGCCTGCCCAATCGTCAGGAACTTCCAGGGTGGTTGATTGGCCTTGTTGGAGAGTGAAACTAGGTACTGAGAGTTCTGAGTTGCCTGCGCTTGGCCGTGTAGTTGGCCAGATTGTGAAAGGACAGTTGTTCGCTACTGATAATTCGACGGTCGATTGGCCTATCATGGATAAGTCATAAAAGTCAATCAAAGAGTAAATAAAAGAACAAAGTCATTCAATGAAAGCTTGTTTACATGCAAACTTGGACAAATTATATCCCAAACAAACTTGGCGAAAGGACATAGTTATGTTATTTTTACATTCACTGAAAAGAAACAAAAACGAAATATAATTGCAAAGAATGGTGTCAATCCCCATGATGGAGAGGGTCGCCGTTGTGTTATGACCAAAGAATGGTGTCAACCACCATTGTTTAAGAGCGACGCGGCTCATGCTGTACTGTACTGCCGAAGTGAGATGGAGATGGGAATACGAAGGTTACGGTACCTTCTTGTTAATTAATTATCAGACAGCACGACATATTTTAAGGTTTCAAAAAATATTTTTTTTTTCAAAAAAAAGCAAAAATATAGTATTGCAGAGATATGAAAATCAATAGAGTCAATAGAAACCAATGCAAAGCCGGAGAAACCTATATTATTGATAAAAAAAATAATACCTAGGTTAATCATTAATGGAATAACCACAACCAAAGTGATGAGCAGCGGAATTTGGATCATTGGTGCCATATGGTAGTTGGAAAAGTAAGACGCAGGAAAAAAATTTATGAGTAGGAGAGTGGTGATATTAGTTAGGTGACAATGTTATATATATACGTATAGAGGTACGATTATAATCCTAGTCGGATAAAGGATTGCGAAGCTAGAGAAAGACATAATCGAAGAAGGATTTGCTTGTAATCCTTTACTGGATAGAAAAAGGATTTGCTTGTAACTAGCTAACCATAAGTTTTTTAAAACGTTACCTTCTTTACAGCTTAAATGTATTGGGCGATTGCACATCTATTTCTCTAAACTGGAAGGTCTGCTAAAGAGCAGTTTACAAACGACGCAGAGCATGACATGAACTTAATTACAATAGAAAATCAGGTGGCTCTTCTAACCAAACACAAAATGTTTCAACCAGCACTGTGAGCTTTCCAGTTAGTTAACCGGGCAACATGAGATATACTCACAATTGCACCTGCCACCATTAGATCCAGAAGCAAACCTCCAAACGGGAGGTTTAAAAAAGCCTCGGGTCTCATGGTTTAAGCTATTATGGTCTGCTGGCCACATTCCTCGGCATAGTTTTATATCCTGGTTGGCTGTTCTTAATCGTCTAGCCACTAGAAAGAGACTACATGATTGGGGGATTGTCACTGATGCCTCTTCTCTTTTCTGCTCTTACCCGGAGGAATCAAGAGACCATTTATTCTTTGCTTGTCCTTACACGGCAGAAATTTGGACTCGACTACTCTCTCTTTGTAATATGCGCAGAACTGTAAGTTCCTGGTCAGCTGAATTTCTTTGGGCGCAAAAATTCCTGCAGAAGAAGAATGTTAAGTCCATGATCCTACGACTTCTTTGGTGTGCCTGTATATATCATATCTGGAGGGAGAGGAATACTCGACACTTCACTCACTGTTTTCAGCCTCCAGATGCAATCTTTGCTGCTGTATGTGCTCATGTAAAACTGCGGTTTTGTGGTTTGTCCAACTTGAAACCTAGACCTTTATCTCTAGAGTTGCAGTCTTTGTGTACATTCTGGGGTCTAAAAATCCCAGCTCCTGTTTGATAGGTTTTTCTGTTTGTAATTGTCTGATTCAGGCTTTTCTAAAGCCTGCTTTACTTCTACATTGTATTCATCTTTGTTAGGATTCTCCTAACCATTCCGTAATGAAATTGATTAATTCTCAAAAAAAAAAAAAACCTCCAAACGGGGGCAAATCCATAAACTGGGGCTTTGATATGGATTGGGTGAACACTTTCAGTTTTCCCAGCCCACAATCTCTTTGCCAATATAGCACAGTCGCACACTGCTATAGCCTTATAGAACCCATTTCCTCCGGGGTGTTTTGCGTTTTTATGGTACCACCCGTCTTGCCGTATTGCTGCTGTAGTATTCCAAGGTAAATATTTCTTTTGTTTCAGTGGTTAGGGAAAAAGTAAACATTGAAAACGGGAACAATTGGAAAATATTTGTCTTCGGGTAGGTGACTGTTAGAAAAAAGTTCCCTACAAAACATAGCCAGCTCGAATTCTCTTGCTGCCATTAGCTAATAGAAAAGGCCACTTATACACATCGCTGCCATTAGCTAATAGAAAAGGCCACTTATACACATATAGGACATTTTTTTTGGGTAAAAATACACATATAGGACTTAAATTGGAAGATAATAATATTCTGAGCCAACACGTAACATAGACACCAGCTTCTTTTTTTTCCAGCGTTTTCTATGGAAACAAGCAGAAAGGTCCCGTGGGGAAGAAAAAAAGAAAAAAAAAAGAGAAAGAGGACAGAGCATCACCTTCCGAGGATGATGTGAGAGAAGGGCTTCTCTTGGTTTTACTCTTCTTCGTCTTCCTGTCGCCTCCCATTCTCGATGGAGAGAAAATGTGAAAAATTTTCGAGACGATTTTTTAAAATCAAAGTTATGCTCACTGAACCAGGGTGATTCAATTGGGGGTTGGGATGAACCGAACGACATGCCATGCACCAACTATGTTCATTTTCAAAATTAGTTACTAGATTTTGTGCACACGTGGTATGATAACATATGATATGATTATTCTTAAAAAATTAGTCATGAAATATAAAATAAATATAAAATAATTTTTAAAAATAGTAAAAAAATAAAATCAAGTATCATAGTGTAAATTATAATGTTAAATGGTAATACTAATAATAATTATAATTTTTTATTAGAATGGTAATGCTAATAAATAATAATTACCTGCATTTTATGTGCACAATTTTCTTTTCTTTTTCTTTTTCTTTTTTGTTGTTTTTTTATATATATATCAACAGAAGGTATCAAGACTTCTCCCTTAACCTTTCAGGCAAACAAGCCCATTTCACAATTTAATCATCTTATGTGGATCATTCTAGCTGAACAGAGACCTGGCCTATTTGGGCCCATTAATAACCCAATATAAGTAAAAAAGATATCTCGACCCAAATGAAATACCTAATAGGAATGGGCCCTCAAACGTAGTAACCCAGCCACACGACTCTCCTCCTCCCCAGAGCAGAAAAATAAAAAAGCGAAGCGAAAAATATTCAAAACCTAACCATTATAACGGCCAGGGGGGTTTTAGTCATTTCGCTAACCTAACTGCCTCCTCACCATTTCGCTAACCTAACATTAGCATCTACCTTTCATTCCCACGTCATTGCTAACTCATGTCTTCATTTAAATTTTTGAAGCATGGATTTGTCTTTTTCCTGCTTTCTGTTGCAGTACGGCTAGTCATCTTTGTTAACTAGCCTTCAATTGTATTAATGGGACTAAGTTGATATGTCCAAACGGATGGAAATCCTTAGGTTATCCTCTACAATGATATTAAAGAATTAAAATCCTAAAAGAAAAAGAAAGATTCTGTAGTCATTGATTCTTAACAATGCCCCTCTGTGCCCGGGTATGCAACTTTTGGTTGATTGGAATTAGTTTGAAGATTAGCAAAGTCGTGGACTCACTAGCACTTGTTGATCCTTTAAACCATTTGTTATCAAAATCCGATCGACAGTGCTTCGATATGGACATTAATGGATTTTCTGCGCTTAGAGGTTATCTACTACTACTCCTTTTAACTATTAACTAGTTTTGGTGCACGACGTGGTATAATTTTGTTATGTTTAGAAATAACTTTATGGTCCTTTTGTCAGTTACATCCATGATGGAGTAACTTTTGTCTCCAAAAATTAATATTAAAATATGAATATTATTTGTCTAGTTAAAATACTATTAAATATAATAAATAATAGATGTGCATTTTTTTTTACCTTATTATCTACAAAAATAACTTTCGATCTTTCACCCTCTAATGTTTCATTGATTTAGGAATCTATAAAGTTTTGCCTCATCACCAATACTTTAAGATTAAATTTCTTTTCATTTTTCTGCATTTTTTTCTTGTAATTTATTGATGGAGATGCACTGTGGCTCACCTATTAATTTTTTCATTACAGAAAAATAACATTAAAAACCGAATAAACAAGCGCTATTGTAATAATAGACTTTTTAAGCCATTAATTAAAATATAATAATAAAATAAATAGGGATATTTGTATCTTTCAATTTCGGTGCTCTTCTTTTCAGAGTTCGTACTTTTATATACGGTTAGTATTAAAGTATAGACTATTAAGCCATTAATTTAAATATAATAATAAAATAAATAGGGTATTTATGTCTTTCAATTTCGGTGCTCTATTTTTTCAAAGTTCGTATTTTTATATATGATAAGTATAGACTGTTAAGCCATTAATTAAAATATAATAATAAAACAACTGGGGAGATCTTTATCTTTTAATTTCGGTGCTTTTTTCTTCAGTGCTTTATATATAGTATAGATATAGATTAACCCATAGATATCAAATAATTTGCGTGGTTGTCTTAATAATGTGTGGACGGGGTTGCTGAATCTCGACGTTCTCGTTTATGATAACCCACTAGAAACGCACTATTGGGACCAACTACTAAGGCCCATTATCAAAAGCCGAATCCCCCAGCCGGATCCGCCGGATCCGTGTACCTCATCCGTTAAAAAGAATTAATTCTTTTCCATTATCGGAAGAAAAATCTTGTCGAATTACAGGACAAGTAATATTTGTCTAGTAAAAATATTAAAATTCAATTTTTTTTTGTCTAGCTTCTGTTTCCTAATATGCTGCTCCATTACAACACGATGAAACGAAAAAAGGGAAATTAAAACTGTAAAGTATTTCAGCTAAATGCTTTTGTATAGTCTTTTTTATAATTTAGAAAATTGTCAAAGCTGCCAAAGCTGTCCAAATTGCAGCATTGGTGACGAGGGAACCTCCTCTTGAGAAATATGTTGATGTGGCCTGAGAGGTAGGAAACGAGATTGGTACATTCTGGTTGTTGATACTAGGCTTATTCTCAACGATGCTCTTGGTGCACCTTCCTTTTTGTTTACGCGTGTGCTACTGCAACCACAAGAGACAATAACTATGACAAATCATAAAAATTTTATATTTAGTCGATCCATCAATATATATGAGAAATAAAATAATTACTCACCTGAATGGATTGGCAGGACAGAAGGTGATTAGGTAGGTAATCAGCATTGACACATGAAAACAAATTATTCAAAGTATCGAAAGTATGGGTCCGAGCACGAGGACATGCATGCTTAAAGAATTGGCCGTAAGAACTCGAAACGCCACCGTCATCATTCCAACAATATCCATCCGTCCCAAAAGCAAGACAGGCACTCTTACATGCGATAGTAGTAACCCCATCATCACCGACAACCTTAAGCTCAGGAGGACATTGCGTGTTCAGATCTTGAACACATCCTGTAGAAACACAGACATTGCCACTTCCACCTTTCGGTCTAATCACCACTGGAAGGTTGTAGCCATCAGCCAGGTTGACTTCGTAGAAGTCTTGTGCAGAGGGATCTAGACGAGCTAGGTGTAACCTTGCACGAGTTCAGAGCCGTCTAATGGGGGAGTCAGATGAGCACAAGCTCAGGGCTCCCCTCTTCATGGGGTCCCACGTCACATGCTGATGTTTTTAATTAAAAAAAGTTTAGTTTCTTTTTATATTTACCATACAAGGCTATATTTACTCTTACAAATAAAGTCTATCTCTTTCTTCTTTTTTTGTTTTCCCAAATTTATTTACGATAAGATATCTATCTCTTTCTTCCTTTTTTGTTTTTCCAAATTTATTACTCACCTTTTTGTATTGCTTGCACTCTCAGATAATGGAGAAGAAGATATGAAACCCCTCACGTCAACTATAACCTCCATATTCAAGCTCTGCATACTTTACAGTGATGGGCTTGAGTCGTTTCAAGCATAACAAACCCAGATCTGTGTTCTTTATCTTGTAATAAGGGGCCCCTATTTTTATTCTCGCTCCGGGCCCCGAATTTATCCGAGACGGCTCTGCACGAGTTATCGGCAAGGCCGGTCTTTTGCCGAGCCATCTAACGGAGGAGGAGTTGAAATCACCGATGGCACATGTCAAATCTCCGGAAGGATTTTGGTTGCAAGAAGTTCGCCCCATATGCTGCCTGACCAATCATTAGGAACTTCTAGAGTGATTGATTGGCCTTGTTCGAGAATAAAACTAGTCACTGAGAGTTCTGAGTAACCTGGCCGTGTAGTTGGCCAGATTGTGAAAGGACAGTTATACTTCGAGGGATGATTGACCTATCATGGATAAATCATACAAGTCAATTATCAGAGAGAGAGTAAATAAAAGAACAAAGTCAATCAAAGAGTTAATGAAAGAAAACATCTCGTTTACATGCAAACTTGGACCAATTATATACCTAATAAACTAGGCAAAACGACATTGTAATTTTATGTTGACACTCATTGAGGAAAACAAAAACGAAATATAATTGCAAAGAATGGTGCCAACCACCATTGTAGTGTTCAGGAGCAGCGCGGCTCAAGCAGTAGAGAGATATGAAAATCAATAGAGAATCAACAGAAAACAATGCAAAGTCTCATAAAAAACAAAAACAAATGCAAAGTTACACAAATCACAAAGACAAACAACGAAGAAATAATACCTGGGTTAATCAGAATAACAAGAAGCAAAATGATTAGAGCACGTTGGATCATCAGAGCCATGAAGTTGGAAAAGTAAGACGCAGAAAAAACGCAAGAAAAATTCTGTATTGATTGGTGACATTACTTTGATGACAAGAGTGTAGGATACAAGAAATTCTAATCCAAGTTGGAAAAAGGATTGCAAAAACTCACAAAATACATAATTCTATCAAAAAAAGGGACAAAATACATAATTCTATCCAAAAATACATATTATATATCTGTATAGCATGTAGTCAAGCTGCCTTTTGTGGGATTTTTTGGTCTCCGGAGAGTGAAAGTTTTACGCACTGAATCCGAGGCATGATATGTATATATTTTAGCAATATTTTTATTATGTTTTTAATTTTTAGGTTAATCTTCTAGGGGAAAAAAACAAATCCTAATCCAAATTGGAATAAAGGATTGCGAAAACTCGACAAAATACAAAATTCTATAAAAAAAAAGGGCACAATACATAATTCTATCCAAAAAAAGATTTGCTTGTAACTAGTTCCAAAAAAGTATTTACATTCAGACAACCCATAATCATTATAATAAAACTAGTTCCTATAACATGTAACAAGATTTATCTGTATATATTTTTATTCGGTGAAGAAAATTTCTACATATAAAATAAACTTTATCTATATATAAAGATGTCGAGCGCATAGCCACATAGTCAGAACTTCTGAGGAATTAATAAATAGATAAGGTGTGGTGTGGTCACCACCTTGCCAAATCTTTCATAATCTGTGTGCATAAATGAAAGTTAGGCTAATGATCATTGTCACTTAATTTTGATGGGCTATTTAAAGAGCAGCCAGGTTGGTCCCGCGGAAAAAAAAAATAGCAGCCAGAAGCTCTCAACCAGAAAAATTCAAAGAGCACCTAAAAAAATTGAACGATTGCTCTCGTGCTCACACGTGGCATATCCACCAAGGTCCGCTTGATAATATTCAACGGAAAATTCTAGTTAATTAGAAATGTGGAATGGAAGAAACCCACATGATACCCAAACCCCCCAGCCAGCCAATATAATGGCCAGGGGGCGCTTAAGTCAATTCGCAAACCGAGTAACTGACTCCTAACCAGTTCCCGCGCTCACTCTTCTCTCCTCTCTTTCTCTACATTCCTTTTCTACTACTACTTCTTTAGCTAGAAAGAGAAATCCTTTTCTGCTAATACTTCTTTAGCTAGAGAGAGAAATGGAAACAGAGACGGCGAGAATGGAAGAAACTAGGCCAGTGACCATGACGATGTCGCTGTTCACGCCAGTGGCCAAGACGGTGTCGATATTCTTGGTGGTGGTCTTGATCGCGGTGCTTTTCTACCTGAGGAACCCTGAAGCATGAGCACCAATACCCTATAATCTGCACAAAATAACAAGAATTTGGACAAAATTATGTCATCACGATCAAATGAAGCAAGCGGCGACAGGATGTGTTCATTTTTGCATTCAAATATCTAATTTTGTAATCCATAGTTACCGTCCTCTAGTCAACTAATTAATAAAGTAGCGGGGAAAAAGTTTTGTTTTGCTATGGGTGTAACTTTTCTAAAATCCCAATTCGATCAATTAACCAAAGAAACAACTCTACCATATGAGCTACATCCCCTTAATTTAAAATTAATTTCTACATTCGTATGTTATCCTCACCTTCCTCAGGCTTATTACCAGGGTTCCACAATAGTGGTAACTAAACACGAGGGTTGCGCTCGTTGCGGAACTTAACCCAACACCTTACACACGAGCTGACGGTAGCCAAGCACCACCTATGTCCGCGTTCCCGATGGCATCCCTATCTTTCAAGAGGATTCGCGGACATGTCAAGCCCTGGTAAGGTTTTTCGTTTTGCATCGAATTAAATCACATGCTCCACCGCTTGTGAGGGCCCTCGTCAAGTCCTTTGAGTTTCATTCTTGCGAACGTACTCCCCATGCGGGATACTTAACCTGCTAGCTACAGCACTACACGGGTCGATACGCACAACGCCTAGTATCCATTGTTTATGGCTAAGACTACCGAGGTCACTAATCGCATTTGCTCCCCTAGCTTTCGTCTCTCCGTGTTAGTGTTGGCCCAATAGAGTGCTTTCACCCTTGGTGTTCTTTCTGATCTCAATGCATTTCACAGCTCCACCGGAAATGTTTATATACAAATTTAATTCGGTCATCGTTTGTTAAATAAGCCAAGTTGTTTTTTTTTTTTATCAAATTAAATAAGCTAAATTGGATTTAAGAGTCTAAAAGCTATTCTAGATTTAGTAAGTAACCACAAAAAAGAAACAATATCTTTTTCGTTTGGAATCTTGAAATTTTGTTTTTTTAAATTATCTTAGCATTCTTAAACTAAGTATTTTTTTATAAATATTATCTGAAACACTCCGACCCAAATTTACCCAATACACAGTATTTACTGAACAACAGTGCCGACACGTGGCACAAATAGTAAATACAACAGAATAATCCGGCCCAACTGCCCAAAGATAATATCAATTACCCGATCTCGGGTGAAATAACAATTATAGCACAGCGGAAGCAATTTTTAAGAATCACAGCAAAGCATGAATTGACTCGATGCAAAACTATGGATCCAGATCTGTCGGAGGAGATGCCGCAGCCTGCCATGACGCATACCTGCATGAAGTACAATGAAGCCTGCCGATGGGGCAGGTGAGGGGTGAGATTTCCATAATCTCACCGACACTTAACCTATGATGAATAACATAGCATATACATAACAACAAGAGCACATCATTACGGCATACGAGTAGTGAACAACACATACAACAATACTGCCAAAGAACAAAGTAGACTATGCAAATGTCCACCCCATAGACTATACAATGCACTAACCACCTAGTACTGACTGTACCATACTCTAGTGCCCGACCATGACATCTCAACTCGACTACGTATTGGGTATCCGACCCAGTCTCAACAAACTATATAGAACATACTCTAGTTCTGACAGACTATACTCAACAGAGGTTCCTCATCGTATGATAACATACCGTCACTGTGCTTGCCGATCATCTAACCCGGTACCAAAACAAACTCAAATCACGTGAGCCTCGCTCACCGGGTAGCCGGCAACCAGCACGGACCATACCCAATCAACATCACAAACCGAAGCCCGGGTAGAATCACAACACAACACGGTAACAGCAGTCACCACAGCAACTCGTAACCACATCAACAACAATTCTCATTAATCTCGATTTCTGGGTATCGACATACCCTTAGAAATAATAATAACCCAACCGTCGACCACAGCCGACAACCAACATATCTCAATATTCATTAAGAAATGACAAGTGACACTCATCTGACAATTATCAAAGAAACCGACAACTAACAAGGACAACTGGAAACCGATGCCAACAACAATAGACCACACATGACCAATGACAACACATACATCCGCAAGCCGACAACCGATGCCGACCACGGCAACCGACTATACCGAGGACTGACAACCTCCCAATGTATGATCATGAGACAACATGCAAATGAACATAACACATCACAGCCCAACAAAGCAAAAACACATCTCAGACAAGACTGAGCCAAGGCCAAAAGAATGCTTAATTACTTCTATTACCAATTTTATCTTCCGGGCCCTGTCACTGGACAAGCTAGGGGTCAGACCTGGATATCAACATATTTCGGGTGCCAGACCAAAATCAAGAGAGCCCAGGGATCGACATCCCAAAAATACGAACCCAGGGATAGACATCCCAAAATAATAACCCAGGGATAGACATCCCAAATAAATCAACGGGATAGACATCCCAAGCATAGACATGCTTCCACAAGAACCCAGGTCAAGGCCACCACAAAACAGTCTTTACCCATCGAGTCAGACCACTACTTTCCAAGTGACATTAAAGTCGTCCACACAATTTCCAATTATCCAATTTCTATTTCCAATATCCATTATCAATTATCCATGTTCAATAGTCCAACAACAATCACAACACAACATTCAGAGATTCAATATTACAGTCGGAAATCTCAACAACAATAATCCCGGCAACCAAATATCCAACAGTGAAAATCTCCACAGTTCAATAAAACAACAAAGCACACAAGTAATTCGGCACATATCAAAGGAAGTCTACTCTCACAATAATTATCAGCAAATATCACAAAGTTATCAACAACAATAACCATAAGATGCAGTGGAACCTAGGTAGTTCCAAGACCAACCATCCCGGTTATCACGGGTGGAATGACGTATATGCAACCTCACCTGATACTCCTCGAAGGCTGGCATCCAGTTAAGCCTTGATATTCCTATAATATAACAACAGTAGTCACTTATAACGCACAAACAAGATGGTTATGCATGATACCGATTAATAGTTATTAGACGGCTTATCGGTTCATTTTATTATTTCCTTAATTATCTTATTCGTTTCTGTGGAGGTTACTAATAATCTATTTCCATTTGTTATACCAGTCATATTCATCACAAGTCAAAACCAAAATCGAGCGTCCAAGCCGATATCCCGGCCCTTAGGCCGCTTATGACAATAAATCATATATATACGTACACTTACACGTAGTGTATATTTAAGATAATACATTTACAAATAAATTAGGTTACAACCCGTTAAATACTCGTAGATAATATTATTCCCGATTAAATACTAAATACTTGCATGTTTATATACAATAATTATATAATTTGGGAACGATAAATATGTCAAAGTAGTATATCCTATAATATCTCGTTTAATGGAAATTATTTCCAACGGTATGAAACTAACGTAGCCAATGTATAGCATAAAATATTTATGCGAATTTATTTATAATTAAATATCTACATATATAATCATAAGTACATGTATACATAAAACTATAAGTGTTTAAGTAAGGATATAGCCTAACAATATATAAGTCGGTGAGAATAGCTGCAATACATTATATTCATATACTTATATTAGCTTAATAATTAAGATAAGGTAATGTTCAATATTATTTTTACCTAAGAGAAATATAGATAACGTCATAAAAGTATAACTATATATATAATACCGATACTATTTTACTTATTAAGAGTAAATGTAATAGTTATATATGTCTAGGCCTTTTATCGTTATTAGCCCGAGTAAAGCGTAAATTCGATAATCCGAAAAATAAACAATACCATGGGCCTTCTTTGTAGCCCAATCAAATTAAAAGCATAAATAAAAAGACATAATTGAAATTAAAGCATAAACCATAAAATTAATATTAGCTTAAATAAATTAAACGTTCGTTTACTAACGCCGTTATAAAAGTCCGAGTCCGCTTATGTTCATGAAATGTCCAAAAGTTCGATTATTACCCAAAAACTCGATCCCGGGTTCATTGGAAAATACCCGAGACTTCGCCGGAGTAACCCGAGACACCGGGCTCTCGCCGGATTCCGGCAAGTACTGTTCACAGCGGTAACCAACGCAAAGGGAGCTCCTCAGTTACTGTTCACGGCAGCAGCTCCTCAGCCATTAAAACTCCAGCACCGTGCCACCACGCCCATATTCCGAGCACCAATACCGTCACCATCCCCACGGCCGTTTTCCGGTGGCCGGAAAACCACCAAACCACCACGTCCAGCATCCAAAACATCACCACCCACAACCACAGCAACACCATTAACGCCATGTCTACCCACACAGCAACATAAACCCACAGCGTCCATCATCCAAAACAACCACACCCAAGCCCACGTTAACAGCGGCACCATCATCCACCACGGTACACAGACCCACAAATCAACTCAATTAATTAACCAGAAACCACAATTAACTAGAGGAAAGAAGAAGACGAATTCAACAGCAGCAGCAACTTACCCCGACGGCGGTCCGAGTTGCAGAAGAAGAGTGGAGATGGGGAAGTCGCGGCCGAAGGCGAGGAGAAGCAGTGGACGACGATTGAATCGTGGAGAGATCGAGCTCCGACCTTTGGTAGGACGGTCGTTACGTCGTCCGTCTGTGCTCTGCAGCAGCTGTGAGCAAGGCGGAGACCGGAGGCAGAGGCGACGGCCTCGACAGCGAAGGAGGAATCGGGCGGCGTGTTACGGACGGCCGGTTCCTTGCCTTGGTGGTGTCGAGTCTCGTCTCGACTGGAGGCAGCGAGCAAGAGAATCCGAGCGGCAGGGCCTTTCCTCGGCGGCGTCAGTCTCGAAGAGAGGAGGACAGACGCGGGGCTGCGTCGATTTGATGGGAAGGAGAGGCAGTGCAACGGACGGTTGCAGGGAAAAGAAAAAGTGAGGCGGCAGTGACGGTGACAAGGCGTTGGCTGGGCGGGAGTGAAGGAGGAGGGCGTCTGGCCGGCGACGTGTCAAAGGCGGAGGAAGAGGAGGAGGAAGAGATGGTGTGGGGGTGGAGGCATGAAAGGAGAAGGGAATGGAGGGGAAATGGTGGTGTTGGCAGGAGAGATGGGTGTGTGATTGGAGGTAAGCCGGTGAAGAAATAAGGGGAGAAAAGGAGAAGAAGACAGGAGAAGGTGGAAGGGGGGGCCGGCTGAGGTAGAAGAAGAGATAAGAAAAACAAGAAGAAAGTGGAGAGAAAAAGGAAAAGAAAAGAAGAAGAAAAAAAAAATAGAAAAGAAAGAAAAATAAGTGGAGGGGCCGGCGTGAAGAAATTAGGGGAAAGAAGAAAAAAAAAGAATAAAAGAAATGGGGAAGGAATAAGAGAGGTGGAATAATAAAGAAAAAAGAAGAAGTGGGGTAGGGCGGCGGAATAAAAACCGGGAGAGAGAAGAATTAGCCCGGGAGAGGAAAACGTGTCACGAGCATCGGCCGAATTTGTTTGTCCGTCGATGACCAAAATATCCTCCGTTCCGGCTTAAACCCGTTAGAAGTACAAGGGTATATCCGTCTTTCCGTCAAATTCCGTCCCGTGTCCGAAAATACAACTTGGGCTCAGAAAATCCGACTAATTTTCCTGAGCGTCGCCCAAGTCTCGGAATTGGAAACCGAAGCTCGGTTAGCCGTGTAGAAATCTCGGGAGTTCCGAGTAACCCTCGGAATTAAATTCCGAGGCTCGGTTAACAAAGGATACTCCAAAACGTCGTATACCTTATCGGTTGAAACGTAGCTCGGTTACTCGAAAAACATGGCACGGTGAAATTCTCGAGTTACAACGACAAAATTTTTATTTACCATTGTAAGAGTTAAAACGACTCGGTAAAATTTCAAAAATTTTACCCGGGTCGTTACATTATCAATATATCATGTTTATAACTTATACAAAACATTTTTTCCTAGTAAATTAAGCAAGCAAGCGTCAAAAGTTGAACAATACTAAAATGTTATTGATACTAATAAAAGTTTACATATATTATCAAAATGACTCAAATGTTTTTTTATACTAGGGAAATGGTTAAGAGTTAGTTACTCGGTCGTTTTTCAAAATGACTCAAATGCCCTCGGCACAAGGTGTCTTCGCCTACCAACCATGGATGTGTTTGGGGGGCATTCGTGGGTTTCTACCTGTGATGTTGTAATGCAAGAATACACCATAAAAAAGATAAATCAAAATAAAATTTTTTAATATATGAATAAAAATTTTCCAACCATTCTAAATATTTTTATTATATCGATATATGCTATCTATGTTTATATATCGACAAAATTTAATAGTATAATATTTAATTTTGGTGATGGAAATATAATGTACAATTAGATGCTTAATGTTGTGAGGGTGATATTAAGGTAAAAAATGCATGCATGTCCTAACAAATCCACGAAATGTGTGTGTGTGTTTTTTTTTTTCGAGACGAAATGTGTGTTAGATTGGGTGTTTTCCCGGTTATTTAATTACAAAAGAAAAATACAATCCTAAATAAGATACGGCATCGTTCATACACTAAAAATGATTCTTTCCAAGGAAGGGACCATCTTAACGTAACAGTGACTGCCGCCCCTAAAGCTGCTTTCTTCTTCCTCAGTTGCCCCCATAAAACCCTACAAAGTACAAAACACAGAGCCCTCCGCTCCCATCCCCATCTCTCACCCGCCGTTCCCTTCTCATTCCTCCACGCGCCACCGTTTTAACCACCGTTTGTCCACTAATACCACGACACTAAGAACGATGGCAGAAGAGAAAGAAGAAGTGAAGACGTTTGAGGAGTTAGGAATCTGCGAGCCGCTAGCAGAAGCTTGCGACAGATTGGGGTGGAAGAACCCTACCAAAATTCAAGTCGAAGCCATCCCTCACGCCCTTGAAGGTCGTGATTTCCTATCCTTTCTCTCTGTTTCTCTCCTCCTCTTCAGCGAAATTCATAACTGTCCTTCTGCTAAAGACATAGTTTTGTTGTTTTTCAGGCAAGGATTTGATCGGCCTGGCCCAGACAGGGTCCGGTAAGACCGGTGCTTTTGCGCTCCCTATATTGCAAGCCCTCATTGAAGCTTCTCAGAAGCACGTGCAGGCATTTTTCGCTTGCGTGCTGTCACCTACAAGGTTTGCTCTCTGAATGATAGGGGCCTTTTCCTCTTTTCTCTTTTTGTTTTTCTTTCTCTTTTTGTGTTTTATGTTGATTTGTGCCATTTTTTTGCTTAATTGTATAGTTGAGTTTTGTTTTGTTTCGGTGTAGGGAGTTGGCAATTCAGATAGGTGAGCAGTTTGAAGCTCTGGGATCTAGCATTGGTGTTAAATGCGGAGTGGTGGGACTTTTCGAATTGGCGATTCTTGAATTGCTCTCAACTCCACCAGACACCAACACTTACCTTCCATTTTTTCCCGCCAAAATCTCCAAAACCAAAAACCCTTCTCCACAATCCCGTTGCCATGGTCAGACATAGAAGAACAACCGAAAAGCACCAACACAAACTCAAATTATGGGACCATTGTTTCCCTCTCAAACCACCCGAACCCCGAAATTTCCTGCTTTTATCAAAAAGGTTTCTCCCAGATAACCAAAGAAGCTAGTGGCAAGGCTTTACACGCGCTTTGCATCAAGGGTGTAGTCAATCTAGGTGTGCTATACGGTAACACTTTGATTACCATGCGCTCAAAGTTTGGCCATATTGGCCTTGCTCGTACGTGTTTGATAAAATGCGCGAGAGACATGAGGCTTCGTGGAATAATATGATGTCCGGCTATGTTCGTGCGGAATTTTATGAGGAGGCGATTGCTTTCTTTAATGAGATGAGGGGCTTTGGCACTAAGCCTACCAGGTTTGCAGTTGCTAGCTTGGTAACCGCCTGTGATAGGTCAGGGTGTATGTTCGATGAAGGTGTCCAAGTGCATGGTTTTGTTGTGAAGTTTGGTCTATTGTGTGATGTTTTTGTGGGTACGTTGCTGTTGCATTTCTATGGAGTTTATGGGTTTGCTTTTGATGCTGGGAAGCTTTTCGAGGAGATGCCTAACAAGAATGTTGTTTCTCGGACTGCATTAATGGTTTCCTATATGGATTATGGAGAACCAAGCACAATACTGACTTTATATCGGTCTATGAGGCATGAAGGGGTGAGCTGTAATGAGAACACGTTGGCAACTTTGATAAATTCCTGTGTGTCACTTGACAATGAACTGTTGGGTCACCAAGTGTTTGACAAGTTATAAAATTTGGATTAGGAACTAATACTTCTGTGGCAAACTCTCTAGTATCTTTGCTTGGCAGTTTTGGTATAATGCAAGAGGTTTACAACACTTTCTATGGTATAAACGATCCTGACATAATCTCGTGGAACTCCTTGATTTGTGCAAATGTTTGCAATGGTCTTTGTGAAGAATCGCTGAGATGTTTTCATCAGATGCGCCTTTTTTATGGGCAGACAAATTCTACCACGCTTTCAGATTTGTTAGCTGGCTGTGGGTCTGCTGGTGATTTGAAGTGGGGAAGGGGACTTCATTCTTGAAATTTGGCTTAGAGTCTAATGTCTGTCTATGCAATACTCTTATAGGTATGTACTCTGACACAGGACAATTTAGGGATGAGAAATTGGTTTTCCAAGGAATGGCAGATAGGGATGTCATATCATGGAATTCCATGCTCGCCTGTTATGCTCAAGAAGGCAATTGTCAAGATGCTTTGAAAATTTTTGCTAGAATGTTTCATATCGATAAAACCGCAAACTACGTAACTTTTACAAGTGCATTGACTGCGTGTTCAGACCCAGAATTTTTCGATGAAGGCAGGAGGGCTCATGCCTTCTCCATCCTTACTGGCCTACATGACAATTTGATTGTCGGCAATGCATTGATCACCTTATATGCGAAGCTCGGTATGATGGGTGAAGCAAGAAAGATATTTCATAGGATGCCCAAGCAAAACTTTAGTAACTTGGAATGCACTTATTGGTGGCCATGCAGATAACCAACAATCAGAAGCGGCACTGGAAGACTTTAAATTGATGAAAGAAGAATGTGTACCTACCAACTACATTACACTGTCAAATGTTCAAGGTGCTTGTTTGGGTCCTGATGATCTGCTGACTGGTTGGATGCCCATCCATGCTTTTATAATTCGGTCAGGGTTTGAATCTGATGAACACGTCCTGAATTCACTTATCATGATGTATGCCACGTGTGGTGATCTAAATTCAAGTAACTATATCTTTGATGGGTTCAATATTAAAGAGTGCTGTTGCGTGGAACGTTATCATGGCTGCAAATGCTCATCACGGTTGCATGGAGGAGGCCCTGAGACTTCTTGTGCAAATGAGCCGTGTAGGAGTAGATTTGGATCAATTTAGCTTTTGAATGCATTGCTGCAACAGCTAAGTTGGCAATACTGGAGGAAGGTCAGCAGCTTCATGCTTTGGCTACCAAACTTGGCTTTGACTCGGATTCTTTTGTTATGGATGCCACAATGGACATGTATGGAAAATGTGGAGAACTAGATGATGTATTAAGGATTATCCCACAACCAATTCACGATCTAGATTATCATGGAACATACTGATATCATCATTTGCAGGGCATGGGTGCTTTGAGAAGGCTAAGGAAACTTTTTATGAAATGATAAAAGTAGGGGTAGAACGAGATCAATTTACCTTCATATCTCTTCATTTTTGTACAAGGAATGATGATCTTGATGCTGTTCTCGAAGTCACCCCTAAGTCCAGATGGAGCGGTAATATACCACCACCAACATTCTGATTTCGTTTGTCTATATATATATATATATATATATATATATAAACTATAGTTGTTGGCTTCTAGTTGTTTTCGTTGCTTAAAATATGCTACTTTTCTGTAAGCTTATATTGAAAAGAGATTTACTTCAGTGGTTTGTTTATATTGCTTTGAAGTCGGAATTTTTTTTTTTCCTGTTTTCTCGAATGGCTGAATTGCATGGTATGATTGATTGTGTTTCGTGTACGGTTTATCTGAGTTGCATAAAGGTGTGTGTTGTTTGATTGGGCGGATGTTGACAATCTAGCAGATTTGGTCTTTTTCCAGAATGGGATGCTGGAGCCTTGGTTTCAAAGTAAGGGTCTGGGTGATACTGCCATTTTTTTGCCTAATTGTATAGTTGGGTTTTGTTTTGTTTTGGTGTATGGAGCTGGCAATTCAGATAGGTGAGCAGTTTGAAGCTCTGGGATCTAGCATTGGTGTTAAATGGGGAGTGGTGAGACTGCGGTTTATTTTCGAATTGGTGATTCTTGAATTGCTGTTGGATGTTGTGGCCTTGTTTCTTCTCATGCTCAATAGCTAGTTGGAGGGGTGGATATGGTGCAGCAGACTATTATCCTTGGGAAGTGTCCTATTATCATAAGTGTTTAGTTTGCTGCTTTTACGATTTTTTTACTCAAAGTTTTTCAAGAAGCTAGAATTTGAAATTATAATTGCTTGTGTTGAGGCATGTGGTCTCATGTTTAGTTTATCTGTAGAGATAACTAGAATGCTTATGCCTCTGTAGGTTGCAACACCTGGACGCCTAGTGGATCATCTAACCAACACAAAAGGATTTTCTCTCCGCACATTGAAGTACTTGGTATGCTTACTTTTTTGTTCTGATTCATTCTGCAAGATTTTTTCTATACGCACTTGCTCTTCATTTGATTTGTTCCGACTTGAATGCTGTCTCTGCTGCATATGAAATGACTTCACTTACTGCTTGGAGTTTTCTCTTCCTTTTCTCTTGACTAGTGTTCATGGTTGAACAGGTTTTAGATGAGACTGACAGGTTGCTCAATGAGGACTTTGAAAAATCTCTGGATGACATTCTTAATGTTATTCCGCGGGATCACAAAACATATCTGTTTTCAGCAACTATGACCAAAAAGGTATGAGTGTACAGGCATTGATGTAATCATTGACTGCCATTGATTCTCGTTCACTGCTGCCTTTTTCTTTTTCTATCTTGGACTAAAGATGAATTGCAAGGCTTAGTTTGTATTGTTACAGCATTGCTTTTTTCCATTCTGCATTCAGAATATTTAATGACGCAAAGGGAATGGTAATGCAGCTAAGGTCTTTTAATCATGTTGAGGGTGAAGGAGAGGGAATTGCTTTACTATTATTTAGTTAACCATTGTTTTCTTGATTTCACTAGATCATAAGGTGGAGGATACCATTAATCAGACTGAAAAAATAACTGGCTAGGTTAGCAAAGTATGCTGAGAGATTGATCAGATTATTTTTCGTCTGCAGGTTCAGAAGCTCCAGTGGGCTTGTTTGAGAAATCCGGTTAAGGTATAGTTATGTTACATACGTAATTTCATTGTCTACGCTTATTTCCTCAGTTATTATATACCAACTTTATGTGCTTTCAGATAGAAGCGGCATCCAAATATTCTACTGTCGACGCATTGAAGCAGCAACATCGCTTTGTTCCTGCTATGCACAAGGTTTTTATTTTCTCCAGTGTTGCATTACATCTTTTCTTCTGCAGAAGGTTTTGGAAAAAAAGGCCAAGTCTTTATGCAAGTATACAATTGATGCTGATACTTAGGAATTGGAAATTTGGATTAAGTGTATAAGTCATATTGGGGACTTATTACTGTCAACATTTTGATTGAAGAAGGATCCTCTGAGTTGTGGTTATTTGGGGCTGTTGAAGAAGTTAGTCCTATTGTCTGGAAATTGTAATTAAGTTTAGAACCATTTATGGAGGGTTCGCAAAACTTTTGTTTAGGGAACAATCATTTTAGATTATTTTGATGGTATGATGGGTGAAGCAAGAAAGATATTTCATAGGATGCCCAAGCGAGACTTAGTAACTTGGAATGTACTTATTGGTGGCCATGCAGATAACCAACAATCAGAAGCGGCACTGGAAGCCTTTAAATTGATGAAAGAAGAATGTGTACCTACCAACTACATTACACTGTCAAATGTTCTAGGTGCTTGTTTGGATCCTGATGATCTACTGACTGGTGGGATGCCCATCCATGCTTTTATAATTCGGTCAGGGTTTGAATCTGATGAACACGTCCTGAATTCACTTATCATGATGTATGCCAAGTGTGGTGATCTAAATTCAACTATATCTTTGATGGGTTCAATATTAAGAGTGCTGTCGCATGGAACGTTATCATGGCTGCAAATGCTCATCACAGTTGCATGGAGGAGGCTCTGAGACTTCTAGTGCAAATGAGGCGTGTAGGAGTAGATTTGGATCAATTTAGCTTTTCTGAATGCATTGCTGCAACAGCTAAGTTGGCAATATTGGAGGAAGGTCAGCAGCTTCATGCTTTGGCTACCAAACTTGGTTTTTGACTCGGATTCTTTTGTTATGAATGCCACAATGGACATGTATGGAAAATGTGGAGAACTAGATGATGTATTAAGGATTATCCCACAACCAATTCAACGATCTAGATTATCATGGAAGATACTGATATCATCTTTTGCAAGGCATGGGTGCTTTGAGAAGGCTAAAGAAACTTTTCATGAAATGATAAAACTGGGGGTAGAACCAGATCAAGTTACCTTCATACCTCTTCTCTCTGCTTGCAGTCATGGGGGATTAGTGGAGGAGGGCCTAGCATACTATGATTCGATGGTGAAAGAGTTTGGCATTCCTCCGATAATAGGGCACTGTGTATGCATCATTGATCTTTTGGGGCGATCAGGGAGGCTAGCTGAGGCTGAAACTTTCATCAATAAGATGCCTGTTCCACCAACTGACTTTGTATGGCGGAGCTTGTTGGCTGCTTGTAAAATCCATTGTGATATGGAACTTGGGAGAAAAGCTGCTGAGAATCTCTTGCAATTAGACCCCATTAGATGATGCAGCTTATGTTCTTTATGCAAATGTTTGTGCAGCCACTGGAAGATGGGAGGATGTAGAGAATGTTAGAAGCGAGATGGGATCATATAAAATAAAGAAGAAACCTGCTTGCAGTTGGGTGAAGTTGAATAACAGGTTGAGTTCGTTTGGAATCGGAGACCAGTCTCATCCACAGACTAGTGAGATATATGGAGGAGATTTCTTTTCACGCCGCTTTCACACTGATGGCCGCACTTTTGGAAACTTTTATCCGCATCTCCATTCCATAGAAAACCCTTCTCAAAGGAGGAAAGAAACCCTTTACAGCTTCCTTACAGGAGCGCTCCTACTTCTGGTTCCATGGCCGAGGTTTCAAATCTCAAGGTCCAGGTTGCGGTGTTCAACATGATTGCTGATTTGTCTCGAAACAAAAAGAGTGCTTCTGCATTGGAAGTTATCTTCAAAAAGGTTAGTGGTCTCGTGGTGGGCATAGCTTGTAGTGGTGTTGCCATGGTCGACCCTGATCTTATCTGGCTTCTACTAGCTGACGTGTACTACTCTTTGAAGAAGAAGGGCGTACCTTCTCCGCCCTCCTCACATTTGCCACTGATCTCACACATCTTGCCCCCAGCTCATTCTTCCAAGGACTACCTTTATGTACAGTACGGAGGACAAGCCTATGGTTTTGATATTTGACTTATCCTCTGTTGAGACTGCGTTCAAGAAACTACACTCTTTAGTGTTTGCTAACCAATTGTACTGTACATCTTGTATTTGTTCGTACATAATTATACTTACCTGTTTAATTCTTTTGAGAATCTCGTGCAAGAACTTTTTCCGTAATGTATATCCTTCGGTAAAATATCTAAGATTTAAGAATTTAAAATTTAAGGTTTAGAAATTTTGAACATTTAGTTCTCAAATTTAAAATATTAGTATGTTTGGATGTAAGATTTAAGTTTTTAGAGTTTAAGATTTGTAATTTTATATATTTCAGGGTTGATATTTTAGGGTGTACAACTTGAAAAATTAAAAAGTTTATGGTTTTAGGGTTTAAGATCTTAAAAAATTTGTAACTTATAAATCAATTGAGTCCTATAACTTTTTTATTTGATCAATTAAGTCCTAATAACATGGACATTTTGATTGGATGGAGAACACACATAGGATTTTTTTAATAAAGGGTTCAAACTAATTGGGATTGATTAATTAAAAAAATAATTATAGGAATTGAATGAAAATTGATTAAGAATAATTGGACTCAAAGCCCTCTATATCCTAACTACTAATATACAATATTAGTAGAGCCAATATACAATTCAGTCAGAGAATTATGACTCCTTATCGCAAGCATCCTACAGTTAAAAATTCACAAGCTATTTCCATATGAAAAGAATCACTGGTTCCTTTACAAGTTTTACACCCTCGCACAACCTGCAAGTCATGCAATTGAGAAATGCCATATTATTATATGACTCATAGGAAAAGTTGGTAGGTTCTCCGCTTTATCATAAATACATGAAAGTGCCAGTAAATTAATCTCGAATGAGTTTTATGGTTAAACTTATTTGTCCCTTGTCCCTATATTTCTCTTTTTGCAGCCGGGTGACTAAGCTACTGCAATGTTATCAGTTGAACGACAGAAAGGGGAAGAAAATTTGTGAACTCAGTGGAATACCATTCCTGCGATTCTACTGCAACAAAAATATGTAGCAAACTAAAGTAACAACTCAAATAGAAAAAGGTACCGGTTTGAGTGAAAATCCAGCAAACCAATATTAGTAGTAAAAATTTCAGTCAGAACTATGACTCGTTATCGCAAGCATCCTACAAGTAAAAATTCACAAGCTATTTCCATCTGAAAACAATCACTGGTTCCTCAACAGAGCGAAGAAATCTTTCAACTTGCAAACCCAACTAAGTGAAACAATGAAAAGAATCTTGGCAGTGATCTTTAGTGTTTAAGAGTGACTCCTAGGCAAGGCGCATTTGATTCGGACCTCTCCACTGTTTCCAGTCAGCACACATGGTTTGACATCTTGAGCATGGCCCTGGAAAAATCCTTTCTGAAAGTTGTTCCATCATTTGATGCATAAGTCCGCACAAGACTTGCTGTGATGTTGTTAGCCATCAATTGTTGATCAGCAAAGAGGAGTCATTTCCTGAGAGGAGGAGGAGGAGTGAAGTAGCCAACAATATTTACGGGAGGAGGAGGAGGAGGAGGCTGACCTGAAGGTTCTGTTTCTGCTATACCTTACAAAGAAGGACTTTATCTCTTCCAATTTTCCACAGATAACTCTTTGTCTCGTGCTCTACATGGAGGTCCCTGGCACATTGGAGGTATTCCGCTGCTCCTTCGTACTTGGGATGTTAATATCATGCCTGTTGATTTTTCTACATCTGTAATTCCTGTTTGGGTGCAAATGAAGCATGTTCCCCTTGAATTGTTGACTAAGGAAGGGTTGAGCTATTTGGCTAGTGCAATTGGTAAGCCATTACACATGAACCAGGATTGCTCGAAACTATTCACTACTGATCGTGTTAATGTGTGTATTGATGTTGATTACTCTAAACCTCTGCTGGACGAACTTGCAAATGAAATTGATGGTTGTAGCCATACCATTGATATCTCTTACTCATGGAAGCCAATGCACTGTGATCTATGCAATAAATGGGGCCATCATCGATTAGCATGCTCAGCAAAACCACCTTCAGTTCAATGGGTTCCAAAAGAAGCTGTTGCTGGATCTTCAAAACCTCCAATCTATCCTGCCAGTAAACCAGTGCCCACCCCTACTATTCCTCCAGTTGTTGCCTCTATAAGCAGTGCTCCTTCTATAACTCATGTTTCCCTTTCAAAGCCTTGTATCAAGAGTAGCACTCTTCCTGAATCTTGCTCCCTGGTTCCTGCTGACAATGCTTCTGTTTGTGGGCCATCAATTAGTACTGCTCGAATAGTTACGCCTGATTTGTCTCCTGCTGCAATCAGATCTGAACAAAATACTACTGTACCAAGTGTTGCTTCACCCATGTTGGGTTCTAAAGATATCCACCTTAGTCCTAAAAAATCTAGAGCAGCAGCAGCTGGGGTTCAAGCGATAGTTCAACAACTTAAGCCTGATCCTAAGCCTAGGCGAGGCCGGGGTAGGGGTGCAGCCAAAACAGGTTTCTCAGGTCTCTCCCACAGAGATAGGTGTCTCTCTTCAATCACCTACTCAATGAAATGGATTCTCTGGAACGTGCGGGGACTAAATGATCCCTCTAAACGCACATCAGTATTGCAACGTATCATTTCATATTCTGTAGATCTTGTGTGTTTGGTTGAGACCAAGATTCAAATTGGCAATGTTACGAAAATTAGGAAGAACTTTCTCCCTAATTGGTGCTTTGCTCACAACTACGCTTTTGCCAAATTAGGGCGTATTTGGTTGCTGTGGTCAGACCGGTTGGATGTGAAGGTCTTAGCTACTTCTGAGCAACTTCTTCACTGTTCAGTATGTTGTCTACGAGATCAGCTCACTTGTTATGCTACTTTTGTGTATGGTGCGAACTCTGCCGGGGAGAGAGCTTCTTCTTTATTCCCTAGCATTGGAAGCATCGCAACTGCTGCTGGAAATTCCCCTTGGTACTTATTAGGGGATTTCAACATTGTTCTTAATGCGTCCGAATCTACCTCTTCCACTGCCCATCTTACTTCAGAAATTAATGACTTTTCCACTTGTCTATCAATGCATGGGCTTCTTGATCATCCATATACTGGATCTTTTTACACTTGGTCTAATCGCCAGCTTATAAACCCAATTCTGCGGAAATTGGACAGATTCCTCGTCAATGCTTCCTGGTTTTCTCTCTACCCTAATAGTGCTGTTGATTTTCCACAACCGGGCATCTCTGATCACTGCCCTATTATCCTCCAAACCTCTGTTGCTATCTTCCAAGGGCCTAAACCTTTTAAGTTTTGTAATCATTGGATTACACATCCTGAATTTCTCACTATTATTGCTACTGTCTGGAATGCACAGATTCATGGTTTTGCAATGTTTAGACTTTGGCAGAAGTTAAAATTGCTCAAGCCAGAGCTCAAAAAGCTGCATCAGAAATCATATAGTGATCTTTCCCCCCGAATAAGTACTCTCGAGCAAGAACTTCTTTCTATTCAACAAGAAATATTTGCGGGAGACTTACACGAGTCTTTATTATCCACTGAGCAGTGTTTAATCTCTGCATTAGCAGATCTCAGGCTGGCGGAAGAAGCTTTTTTACGTCAGAAATCCCGCATCACTTGGTTATCTAGTGGGGATTTTAATACCAGATTCTTTCACAATGTAGTACAAGCAAGGAAGGCAAAAAACACTATCCATACCATGATATCTCCTGCTGGAATCCTGCTGACAGACCCTCGGCAGATTGAACAAACCATTGTTCAATATTATTCTGATTTTTTGGGAAAGGCTGACAACAACATCTCTGGAGGGTCTGTTCCCTATTTCAAAAGCCTACTTCATCACAAAGTTTATGCAGCACAAGGTTCTATGTTAATTGCAGAAGTAACAGAAGCTGAAATTAAATCTGCTATGTTCTTTCTTGGTAGCAATAAAGCTCCTGGACCCGACGGGTTTACTGCAGAATTCTTTAGATCCGCTTGGTCAATTGTTGGAAGTGATGTTACTCAAGCTATCCAAGAATTCTTCCATTCTGGCAAATTATTTCAAGGGATTAATTCCACCATTATCAGCTTGATTCCGAAAATTCCCAATGCTAAAAAAATGACTGACTTCCGTCCCATTGCATGCTGCTCAACGCTGTATAAATGTGTATCAAAAATTCTAGCCAATCATCTCCAACGATGCCTTCCTGCTCTTATACGTGCTAACCAATCAGCATTCATCTCTGGACGGAAGATAGGGGATAACATTCTGCTGGCTCACGAAGTTGTACACAACTACCATCGAGTAGGTCTTTCTAGTCGCTGCACTTTAAAAATCGATCTCATGAAAGCTTTCGATTCTGTAGATTGGGGCTTTCTACTTAATGTTCTTGATGCTATGGAATTCCCTGCACAATTTATTAGCTGGTTGAAAGTGTGCTTCTCTACTGCCAAATTCTCAATTTCCTTGAATGGCTCCCTTTGTGGTTACTTCAGTGGAGGTAAGGGGATGAGGCAGGGTGATCCACTCTCCCCTTACTTATTTGTGCTTTCAATGGAAATCCTTTCGTGCCTCCTAAATAGGGCTGCTGCTGAGAAATTGCTCCCTTACCATCCTCGCTGTGAACGAATTGCACTTACACATTTGTGCTTCAGTGATGATCTAATGATCTTCTCGGATGGTAGCTTCACTTCTGCCTCTGCTGTCATGCAAGTTTTGGAGCAATTTTATTTGCTTTCCGGACTAAAATTCAACCCAGCAAAATGCAAGGTTTATTTAGCTGGTGTATCTGATTTTCAACGGGATCAATTCTTGCAATTATGTGGATTTAAACTTGGCACCCTCCCTGTACGATACCTTGGAGTACCTCTTGTTTCTGGAAAGCTATCATATCAGCACTGCAAATCCTTGGTGGATCGCATTTTGGCTCGCAATACCCATTGGAGTGCCCGATTTCTATCATTTGCAGGTAAGCTGCAATTGGTCATCTCTGTTCTCTTTAGTATTCAGAATTATTGGGCAAATCTGTTTATTTTGCCTTCCCGAGTTTTGAAAGAGATTGAACGTCATTGTGCTGCTTTTCTTTGGGATCCAAATGCTTCTAATGCTAGAAAGGCCAAAGTCTCATGGGCAGACCTTGCCTTGCCCAAACAAGAAGGGGGTTTAGGCATTAAGCAACTTAAAGCTTGGAATACAGCTTGTATTGCTCGTAATCTATGGAGTTTATTGTTGAAGGCAGGCTCTCTTTGGGTGGCTTGGGTACATGCTTATTATATCAAACAACGAAGTTTGTGGAGTATTGGAATCCCAGCTAATTGCTCTTGGAGCATCAGAAAAATCCTAAAACTGCATAAACATTTTCAAGCTGGCTTTTCTCATATTATTGGAGATGGATGCAACACATATTTCTGGTGGGACTCCTGGTTACCTCGAGGATCCCTTAGCTCCCTGGTGAGACCAAATCTTATAATCAACTCTAAGATTCCCTTACATGCCAAGGTGAGTCATATTGTCTCTAATGGCACTTGGTCTTGGCCAACATCCCGTTCATCTCTTATTGCACAACTAAAGACTGAAGTAGTTTGTATGTCTCCATCCATGCAACCTGATGTTATCCATTGGACATTATCCTCCTCGGGTCACTTCACTGTGAACAGTTCTTGGGAGTATATTAGAGCTAAGCATGCACGAGTTGACTGGTTTAAGCTGATTTGGTCTGCTGGACACATTCCAAAACATAGCTTCATAGCTTGGTTAGCTATCTTAGATCGTCTGGCTACTCGTACTAGGCTACGACGTTGGGGTTTTACCTCAACTGCTAATTGCTTATTCTGCCCACATATGGAAGAAAACCGAGACCATCTCTATTTTTCATGCCCTTATTCTTCCACTATATGGTCCAGACTTTTAGCTCTTTGTTCTATCTCTAAAGCACCCGGCGACTGGGTATCAGAATTTCAATGGGAAAAAAGCCATTTACAGAAGAAAAACATTAAATCCATGATACTAAGAGTTGCTTGGGCTGCCTGCATTTATCACATTTGGCGTGAAAGGAACCGAAGGCACTTCACTGGATGCTCTCGTTCTGCAGATAACATTCTTTCTGCTGTTTGCACTGACATGAAGCTTCGTTTTCAAGGCTTGACTCACTTGAAGCCTCGTCCTCTCTCTGATGATCTGCAAAATTTGTGTCACTTTTGGGGTATTCGTTTTCAAAACAGGTTGCCATAATTGTATAGATGATGACTTTGCTCTGTTATCTGATGCTTAGTTTGTTTGCTTATCACAGCTAATCAACCAGTTAGCTGATATGTAATCTGTACAGTTGTTAGGACTTTCCTAACTAGTTATTGCAATAGAAAGTTTGATTTGATTCTAAAAAAAAAAAAATTCTGATCCTGAAGGAATTGCAACAGATAGTTGTTCAGAAAACATCATCATAGGCTTAGATTTCCCTTTTATTAGTGTTGCCATCGTGGGAGTGGGAGCGGGAGTGAGAGTGGGAGCGCCAACTTGAGTGATTCCATGACCATCTTGGCATTAAAGTCTCAACTCATCCATGAAATCTAAAGCGATAGTGCTGTCTGGATGGCCTGTGCCACTGAAGTTGCCAAAGCGATTCCGGATGAAGTCACAGCTGATTCTACCCACATTATGCGCCCCTACACAAAACCGTTAAATTATTTCAAAACAATGCTGCAAGTTCCATTTTCATGAACAATATAGGATGGAAAGAGAGAGAAGCCGCAAAATACCTAAAAAGACTGACTGTATCTCTTTCATTAAAGCCTCTGCGTTGAAAGAGGGAAAGGATTTGGGAAATATTATGGTTGGGACTGGGAATATCGCTCAGGGCTTCCTGAAAGTGGGATTCAACACTGTCTTTTCTGCCTGTAAAAATCGGATAAAAAGGTCCACCAGTCTGCATTATCACAGGAGGAGAAGCATGTCAGCAATCTCATATTACTGACACAACAATGACCTTTCTAATTCCTAGGGGCATTTAGGAACTATGTAAAGAGTAAAGTAGTAGCTGTCTAGGTCTAATTCAATTGTTTATCCCTGAACAGGGTTTCAAGTGCTATGCGATTAAACAGAAGGAAATAGCTTTTTCTGCATTCATCCCTTCATAGCCATTAGCAATCAAACAGGAGTAAACGGGAACAAAGTGATGAAACTTGAAGCAAAAAAAATTATCTCTAACTGATCAGAACATCAGAGGCTTCAGATTTTTAGTATAAAACTTCCTGTTCTAGGAACAGATGTTTTCAATTTCTTGACTGACACTATCCCTAAACTAAACCAAATCCTGCATATTATCAGATGCTGTAAACTTGCAGACTCCCTGCTTAAATGACTTTTGACATCAAAGATACGATGTTAACTCATTAAGAATGAGATGAGGCAAAACTGACCAAAAGAATGCCATCTCTTGTGGCAAGTGCAAGAACATCCGCACATGAAACAACTCCTGGGCATACTTTTTCTAGCTCGTCTTTTATCGATTCAATTTTATCAAAACCTTTCAGGGTCAGATTTGGGGGGCCTGCTTCTCAACGGAACGGTTGTTATTGGAATCGGTACTGTTTAACAGGACTGAAGCATCACAACCCTGATTCCAAGAAGACCACAAAACTGTAAAATCCATGGGCAGGAAATGATTAAAGGCAAGCACAGTATAAATGAATAATTGGTATCATGCTTGACTAAAACCTAAAATCCAATCAATTTAGAACTCTACCATGATCTGGAAAATCAACATATTCTATCAGCAAAACTCAGATGATACTATCATCAAATAACACACAAAGAAAAGATCCATAACCACATCCACTCATATAACTTAAGAGCAACAGCAACAGAAATCCATTGCTGGTGTGAGAAATCGATATGCATGGTGTGTAAAACCAACAAAACAAAGAGAGACGAGAAACAATTGCATATAATTAGCATGCATAAAGCGATTAAGAACATAAAATAACCTACAATGAGCAAGTAACCGCAAGAAACACGGAGTACCCAAAGACCAATCCATCAAAACCCCTTTAATAAAGCATCCAATCAACAACTCTCTCAAGAAACGCACAGAAACGGGCGAACACATAATCTATAGCCCACTATAGTAACAATAGCGAGCCAGAACCAAACTCAGTCGCTAAAAAAACCTCAAATTAGCACAAACCATAAAGCAAGAAAGCAACTAAAACGTTTGATAAAATGCTGCAGAAAGGAAACGAAAGAGAAAACGAAGAAGTTTAAGTGCTTCGCGAATTAGACCTTAATGAAGCAGTCGTGGAAAAAAAGCCTCAAGAGATTCGCAGGAGCGCCCTTCTGGTCAGAGAAAACCCTTTCATCTGCGACCGCACAATTCCTTCGGCCTCGGGGCCTGAATCTTGGTAGAAGTCATATGAAAGGCCTTCGTTTTCCATGGGAGAAGGGTCACTCAGCCTCTGGAGAAAAGCAGGGATATGGTTGTGCTTCCCCTCCGCTTCAATCTTGGGGTTCCTCAGGGAGAGCTGCACCGCGTCCAAGACCACCACCATGAACATCGACATCTTCATGAACACAGCTGGCCTCGGCGTTTCTTCGTTCCTGGCCGTTTCGTGCTTCGTTTCTTTCCTGTCTGCCATTCCTTTCTTGTTCGTTTCTCTTTCTAAGTAGTAGCAGAGAAGTAATATAGAGAGAGAGAGAGAGAGAGAGAGTGAGTTGAGAGAGGGAGAGAGGGAGAGGGAGAGGAGACGGTTTATAATATCAAAAAAGAAGAGAGTAAGGAGAGTGAAAGGAAGGAGAAGAGAGAGCGCGGGAAATCGTGAGAGGTAGTTACGGTTTACGAAATGACTAAAATGCCCATTGGCCGTTATAATGGTTGGGTTTTGGATATCAACGGTTTCTTCAGTTTCGCAATTTTATTTTTCTGCTCCGAGGAGGAGATTCGTGCGTGACTGGGTTACTACGTTCGAGGGCCCATTTTTCTTCGGTATTTGATTTGGGCCGAAGTCTCTTTTTTACTTATACTGGGCTATTAATGGGCCCAAGTAGGCCGGGTCTCTATTCAGCTAGAATGGTCTACGTAAGATGAATAAATTGTGAAATGGGATGGTTTGCCCGAAGAGGTTAGGGGGGAAGACTTGAGATCTTCAGTAGATAAAAAAAAGAAAAAAAGAGAAAAGAGAATTGTGCACATAAAATGCATGTTTTGATTGAAATTTTACGATATGTTACATATATGTAGTTATATACACATATATTTCATTGAGTTGAGACTATGAAGTGGTTGGGTCATGGGAGGATTGTATCCCATACCTGATTTCTAAATGTTCAAAGTAATTTAATCAAAAGAGAATCATGTATTGGTCATGGTAGAAAATCTAGAAGATAGAAGAAATTATGAAGATGGTAGTTTTTGTTTTTGGTGCAAGAAGATAGTAGTTTTTTGATACTATGAAGATAGTAGTTAATAGATTATTTATCTTGATAACGATATTTTAGACTTAAAAAAATATTTTATTATCTTAATTATTAAAGAAATGAAATCTGATAATATTTTAAAAATGAAATCTATATGGAAGAACAAAGAAAGAAGAGAAAGAAAAGAAAATCAATATGAATTCTGAAAAAACCCATGTATAATAAAAAAAAAATTAGTATTTGATATAAGTTATGCATAGAAGATAATAATAAAAGTGATTAAGACAAAGAATATTCAATAAATCATTTCAATTTTACAAAAAGAAAAATTTCAATAAATCTCAAACTTATAAAAGATAAATTTGTAACAAGTAAGTGATAGAATATATATCTATCCTCATCTATAAACTTGTAATTATCATCCATTCTCGAAAAAAAAACGTAATTGTTATCGTTACCATTTAACATTATAATTTACACTATAACACTTCATTTAAAATATTTTAAATATGAGCACTTTATTTTATATTGCATAACTAAATTTTTTAAGAATAATCATATCATATGTTATCATACCACGTGTGCACAAAATCTAGTAACTAATTTTTGGAAAATGAACATAGTTGGTGCATGGCATGTCGTTCGCTTCATCCCCAACCCCAATTGGTTCAGTGAGCATAACTTTGATTTTCAAAATCGTCTCAAAATTTTTTCACAATTTCTCTCCATCGAAAATGGGAGGCGACAGGAAGTCGAAGGAGGACAGGAAGACGAAGAAGAGTAAAACCAAGAGAAGCCCTTCTCTCACATCATCCTCGGAAGGTGATGCTCTGTCCTCTTCCCTACGGGACCCTTTTCTTTTCTTGCAATTTTAAGTCCTATATTTGCATAAGTGGCCTTTTCTATTAGCTAATGTGATGAAACTGAAGCCAGTTGTTTACTTAGCCCTGATTGTGTAAATTATGATAATTTCTGTATTGATAGATGGAAGAAACTGATTGATTTTCGTTTCTATGGTTGTTTCTTTCAAAATCTGGTGTTTGGGAAATTGACAGTTGGATGATTTTTTCCGGGTAGTTTCTCTTTTTCTTTTTTTTTTTTTTGCTTCAGTTTCCTGTACATTCTCATTTTTTTTTTTTCCAAAGTGAGAACATTCAGGAGTTGTTCTTATAAAATGTGTTCTGGATGGTAACATATAGATGAGGGGAAGAGCAGAAAAAGGCACAGAGGGGAAGAAGAGGAGGGTAGGAGAAGCCGAAAGAGTGATAATAAAGAGAGAAGAAAGGACAAGAAATCTCACAAGCACAGGTCTGATAAAGGTAACATTTTGATTTCCTGGGTTATTGGCATTCTATACTATGCTTTCTAGTTCTGGTTCACGGTATTTTTCATATGCGTTATCCTAAATTTTGTTCACGCACCATCCTTCAGATGGGTATCTAGACATGCTACTTTCCCTACTGGGACAGAGGATTTTTCTGAAATAATTCAATCCTATTGACATGCTATTATTAACCCAGAAAAGAAGTCGAAGGATAAGCATAGCAGTAAACGTCAGAGGAGCGGACACCAATCGGTATGCAAACTTTTACCGTTCTCTTTAACTATGATCTGATGTTTTCTCATATTCTCATTGTAAATTGGGTTTTCATTTCAACTGCTGAATTTGTTCCGAGCTTTGTAGCATTTTTGCCTCTAACCTCAACCATTCCCCACCATCCCATGTCTCTTTTCACCCTCTCTACTCTTTGTTTTGCATCACTTTTTTTTAGTACTGATTTAGGTCTTGGTTGTTACTCTACTGTAATAGGATTTGGGACTTCTATAGGTTTTGGATGAAGCACAGGTTGGATTTTGGATGAAGCGCGTCTAGATTTCATACCATTTGACCAAAGGTAGAAAAGAAATCTTAAAATAGCCCACCTAGTTAATTCGCAGAGTATATGTGGAGCAATTGTGTTAACTATAGATGGACACCTTTTCTATTGGTTCCTTTACTGATAACTTCATTCCCATTATGCACAGCCTTGTATTAACTTTGTTGCTTGATAAACTATATTTTGTTTCCTCTGTGGCACAATAGGGTAATCATGCTCATGGCTTTCTAAGTCACTATAATGTGTCCAATTACATGCATAACTCATTGCGATGACTTCTTTGTGACTAAGATTGTGAATAACATGTATCAACTTCATGGCTTCACTCCTGTCCCATTGGAAGTAATTCTGTGTGTCCAACAATGTTGAGCATGATTCAGAATCATATCTACTACACTGCTTGGACCATGAAAGTGCTACTTGTTTTGATAGGTTCGTTGTTAAAGACAGCTAGACACTTCTTAACTTCTATATCTTGCTTCATTTGCACTCTTTGTTTCACTGACTATACTGAAGAGTCTCGGATGTATTTATGTAATGCAAAATATTAGAATGATGTATTCTACTGCTTAAAATCATCTGGTTCTTTAAAAATCTTGGATATTCCTATGTTGCTGCAAATTTAATTTGAATAGTCTTTGTCATTTCATTTCTGGTTCTGATGGTGTTACACCTCAATAACCAAACAAAACAAATCCCACTTGGAAGTGAAGTATTGCTTCAATTTCTTTGATTGTTGTCCAGCTTGGCACTTTGTTTCATGGAGTTCGGTCCTATGGCTCAGTCTGGATTTAGTGTTTTATGGTAGAATTGCTTAGCATTGAACTTTTGACTTAAGAAGAAATCGGCCAGAAGGAAAAGCTTGTGGGCGCCATCCTTTTTTAATTGTGTTGGGTGGCACGGAAATGACTGATTTCTTATAAGTACAGGTGAATTGATGGATTTGTGCCTTTTGCTTTGTTTCTATCTTCAGGAAAGTAAGATTGAGGAGCTCTCCATCGAAGACTACTTCTCTAAGAATAATGAGTTTGCTACATGGCTGAAAGAAGAGAAGAAATTGTTCTTCTCTGACCTCTCATCTGAGTCTGCACGCCAATTGTTTTCAGACTTTATCGAAGACTGGAATGATCTAAAGCTTGAATCACGATACTATGAGGGCATCACCAGTGGTCCGCGGAGTGCTCATAACTGGGTATTCAAAAAGTAAAAGTAGCAGTAGAGAAGCCACCCCAGTTGTTTTGTTTTGCTTCCTCTGCATGGCTTTGTACATTTAGATATGCGTAAGTCTAATCTCGAGTATTTTCCTGTACTAGTTCGCTGCTTGTTTATGGGGTGTAACTGCAAAGTTATTGATATGAAGTAGATATCCTTATATTTTCATTTTTATAAATTCTCTGGTTGCGTTCTGCAATACGAATGGATTTTATGCTCTAGCACCAATCCCTCAACTAGTTCCTTGGATAAGTGAAAGAAAAGTTGTCGAGCAAATTTGTGAGTGAATGATTGCGATTCTCTTGGAAATGCATGACTCATTGCGATGACTTGTTTGTGACATGAAAGTAATTCTGTGCGTCCAACAATGTTGAGCATGATTCTGAATCATATTTACTGCACCAATTGGGGCCATGAAGGAGCTGCTGTTCTGTTAAGTTGGTCGTTAAAGATAGCTAGACACTCCTTAACTTCTAGATCTTGCTCCGTTTGCACACTTACTATACTGTGCAATGCAAAAGATTAGAATGATGTATATGATACAAGTTAAAATCTTCTAGTTATTTATTTATTTTTTTTTTTTATTAAAGCCTGTAGGAATTCGATTTGTATTGCTGGTTGAGAAATCTTGGAATTCCTCTGTTACTGCAAATTTAATTCGGATAGTCCTTGTCCTTTGCATACTTTCCCCAATCCTTTCCCAGGTAGGATTAAGAATAACCAATTGTTTTCCAAGTAGGATTAAGAATGCCCAATTGTTTTCCAATAGGATTAAGAATTAATCCTAACCTCTCTCTATATATATAAGTTCGGTCACACTCTTCTATATATATAAATTTTGTCACCTACCTAATATCATACTCCCACCATTCACCGATACTTAACTTTTAATAATTTATTCTGCCTCTATTCTTCTCCAACTGCAATGGGTTCGTCCCCTCTCGTGGCTCTTCTCTTTGTTACTATGCTAGCAACGGCAGTTCTCTTTGTTACTATGCTAGCAACGGCAGGATCAGGTATTATTATTATTATTATTATCCACGGCAGTTCTCTTTGTTACTATGCTAGCAACGGCAGGATCAGGTATTATTATTATTATTATTATCCTGAAGCGATATGCCTTTATTTTACTTTTATATTAATAATAATGCTTATGATGTATATAGTTTGTACATCTGCTATCCTTTTTTTTTTTGTTGATATGTTATTCTTATTTCTTTCTCTTTCGTCCATATGTTATTAATCTTACATCAACTCTTGAGAATCATTTTTTTTTAAAAAAAAATTACGGTAGACAATATTCTTTGATTTTCATATCTCTGCACTAATATTTCTTTCACATATTATTCTTTGAAAAAAATTGTTTTTGAAACCTAAAATGTTGTCGTGCTGTCTGATAATTAATTAACAAGAAGGATTGCTAAAGAGGCTGTTGTGTTTGATCGTGTCGTGGCCCAAGATGGTATCTGACCCCTATTTGGAGCGACCGACTGACGCGGTGGCACGGCCGAGATGGAACGAATTTTTAAAAACTTTAAATTGAAACGATTTTCAATAAAACCACTATTAACCAAACTACACCGTGTTTGTTTCACATGCTTTTTTTTAAAAAAAGCATCAGTGGTGTCATCATCGCCCCGTCGGTCCAGGCCCCGGTCAATACCGATTAGATCCTGGCATTAGACCCTTTTCATAGGAAAAACCGCCCACCAGGACACCAGTGGACACACCATGTTTGTTTTACATGTTGCACCCCTGCCCACATCAAATTATATTTTTTCCTTGCTATGATTGTCAATATAAAATTGCTTTGTCCTTTTTCGCCTAGTTTATTATGTATCTAATTTGTCCAATTTTAACTCTTGATTTGACTTGTGCAGTTCAAGCATTTGATTCGGTAACATTTACGATTGCGAACAACTGCCCTTTCACAGTTTGGCCTGCTGCACGCTCCAATCACTACAAAAAAAGTTGTTATTTGCGGAGGTTTTTTTGAACATTTTGCGGAGGTTTTGACCCCCGCAAATTGACTTTGCTGCAATTTACGGAGGTTTCCAAAACCCCCGCTGTTACCACTCCCACAAACATTTTGCGGAGGTCGTTAAGGTGACCTCTGCTGCACCCCCCGCAAATTGTAAAATTAATTTGCGGGGGTTATATCGCCCCCCGTAATATGACCTCCAACCCCCGCAAATGCAAGCAATATCAATGTATACCATAGCACCTTAACCCCCGCAAATTGAGCTACATCCCCCGCAATTTGATCGCCCATTTTTGAACTGACCCCCGCAATTTGAGTATCAACCCCCGCTATTTGATCCCTCGAATTCGTACTAACCCCCGCAATTTGAGTTTCATCCCCCACAATCGGACCCCTATTTTCATAATTCCCCATGCAATTTGAATCTCAACCCCCGCAATTTGATCCCCAGATTTCGTACTAACCCCCACAATTAGAATTTTCAACCTCCGCAGTTTGCGTCTCGACCCCCACAATTTGAACCCCCAATTTCGTATTAATCCCCACAATATTTCAACCCCCGCAATTTGGTTGGCCATTTTAAGTTTATTCAAATTCAGTAGGCATAAATTGATAGAAGATAATAAGCATTTCAGTATGCAAATTACATTTAATAATCATATAAATCAAAAGACAAAAGTTAAGGCATTCATAGTCACACATACCTAAAGCATTCCTAGTAGGTAGTCATAAACAGAAAATGAGTTATTGTCATACTCATTAGATAAAAGTACTTTAACAAAATAAAGAATGTTCAAACTTCTTCATTGTGGCTCGGGATGCACTTTAGATGATCTTGTACCATCAACCGGAGTGGAAGGACTGCTATGTGCATCATTTACCTACAATTAAAATAGACAAACAAGGTTACCTAGTAAAAACCTTCCATTTGGACAGGATCTGCACTGTCCAAACTCCAATTCACTTCCCACATTACAATGTCTTATTGTGAAGATCATGTGACGGGCAGTGAAAGCAGAAAATATAAAGTAGAAAATGTAAAGAAACATAAAAAAGGAATATATTGACTGTACCTTGAACAAGTAGGGAAGCAACCAGAATCAGCCCATGGATCTGTCACTTCTCAGAATTTATTTGAACAGTAAATTTAAACCTAAGATAAAATACAAGTTAAAGGATGAGGAGCTATAGCAGATATTAAAGATGCAAAAAAAATATCAGTGAGCAACCCATGATTATAAGCTGCCATAACATAAAACAAAATGCAGAAGAGAGTACAATAACGTACCACAAACCAGAAAAATTCGTACAGCTAAACAATAAACGATTAATCAATCAGGTGCGTACAGTAATGAGAACACAGAATTACTTCAAAAGCGAAAGAGAGAAAAAGGAGCCTACCTTGATATTGAGAGAGAACTATTATCGCCAAAAGGGAGCTTATTCTTTTCTTCTTTCCTGGGAACCAGATTATTGTTATCTGCAATTGTGAGGCGACGAAAGATTATTATTATTCTCAAAACCAAAGTATAGACAAGGCATACACAAGCAAGGAGATAGGATGCGAGCTCAAATAGTCAATTTCAGGATTAGGATGAACAACAAATCAAAGTAAGAGGAAAGTATAGAGGAGCAGAGTAGAAAGTCACAACTTGTAGCTGAAGTTAATGAAGAACACAATCATGTCCCCCTAATTCTGGAGATGCTTGTCTCTTTTCTGGAGATGCTTCTTGATATATTAGTGTTATTGGATGAAAACGAAGAAAATCTGTTTCAGATTTGCCGCCCAATAAAGTGTGAGACCCCTCTTCTTAGTTCTGGTAAAGATTAAACCTTGCTTCTAACGTTAGATATAGCAAAGTTTGAAAAATGAGTGCCCTCATACTCAGAGCTACTTTAATTAAGTCCAATAACCATTTTTACAACTACTGACTCTTTAGACCTGTAGCAGAACTAGTCTTGAAAACTAGAGCTGCAGCTCTTTCAGCCCTCCCAATTGCATTAAGTCACAACAATGCTAAAATAGTTGAGAACCATTTACCTATCTTATTAATGCTCAACAATGGCAGGTAATAATGATTGGGATAGTAGATCAATTCCAATAACCTGCAAATACAACAGCTGCCGTATTACTTGAACGCACAGTTAGAGAAAACTGCATATTCCTATATATACAGGGGAATAATGTTATGTGGTGCATGGTCCCAGAGAGTTATTAAATCTAGAGAACAAGCATTAATGTATTACTACTTGGAACTATTTTAAAAAATTGCATCAGGAAAAATTTTCAAAGGACTAATAACATTGAGTATATTTAGCAGCAGCCAAGCAATTGAAAAGAAGGCAACGAGAATGCAATGATCGGATATGCAAAGATGAAGCCCCTACCAGGATGAAAATAATTTTGATATAGAAAAGAAAGCAATGAAACAGGTACTGTCATTCTCACAGTATTGTTTATCCCAAACCACAGTTCATTTTTACTTAAGAAAGTTGCAGTTCTCAATGACAAACAATCATCATGAAATGTGTAAGGAGAGTGTGATCAACAAGAAGCTACATCAGAGTCACACTACCCAATATTAGGATGAGACAAAATAAGAACTAAATGATCCAAAAAAAGCGAATTCATGATTTCTTAGATAGATCATACAATCTCTCGAAGCATCACACCACACATATGTAACACCCACGTATGTATGTACCAGAGAGACAGACCTTATACATCACTAGTTCACTATATGATATGTGTTAAGTAATGTTCAAGTAGGAGTGCCTTTCAAGCAAATATTTAAAATGTACAACAATGTCATAGTTGACAGCATCAATATGCTTCAGAAAAATTACTACCAAAGACAAAAGCAAAGCATAAAGATGAATGAGGTAACCAATAAAATACAAATGACTTAATCCTTCGTAGTGCCTTTAAGATTTTACAAACCTGAATATTTAAGATTTTACAAACCTGATTAACTTGATCTAGCTTGCTGATTATGTTTAGACGCACATCAGGAAATTCATCCTTCAAAAGAGAAAGGAAAATTGGAAGAAGCTGCTCAATTGTAGCATCCTGCAGTGGCAACAAAATAAAGTTTTAGAAGTCACTTCCAGAAATGCCAGTAAATATAGATGCATGCTTTAAAAATTGGAATTGGGGAAACAATTGCATAGATATAAGACAATGAAAAGAAATAAGAATTCAAAAGATAGAACATCTTATGCAGCCAAATTGCAAGTAAGACAAGACAATTAACACTAGACTGATGTTCCCGCTAAAAGCAACTTCATGAAATACATCGCCACAATCAACTATACCAACCTAGAACAATCACCACAGACTTAAGTGCTAGTCCATTCGATGTATAAACTATTGGACTGAACACCAATTAAGTTCTTACCTTCCCCAGGACAGGAGCCATTCCCATGATGACTGATGCCAATGCATACCGAACATGCTGAGATGACAGTTCCTGGAAAAACAATAGATGAGGCAGTAGTAGCAGGTCTTAGAGAGTAAAGGAAAACTACATCATAACTTTTGAGGACGGGGCCTTGACTCCAATATGAGGCAGTAGTAGCAGAGTAGTAGAAGAACAAGAAAACGTAAGAGAGGGAGAGATGGAGAGAGGGAGTGAGAACCTTGACTCCGCCTAGAGCTCTATTCACAGTTCTGTAGTTGTTCTTGGAGACTGGCCGAATCAACACAAAGCAAAGCGCCTGCATACATACATGCATATACAATTAATTAAATAATTAAAAACCTAGAAACCGTTAAAAAGAAAGAGCTGGGAGCAGATTAAAAAATGACAAGAGAATAAATGAAGAAATTGACGACGAGGCCTGAATCGTCGCGGCGCAATGACAGCTGCTGGTTGGGGTGGTGAGGTCGTCGGAGCTTTGGTGGCGGGAAGAGAGAGCGCTGTTGGGACAGGCGAGCTTCTTCTTCGTCGTAGCTCCGCTCTCGTTCGCTTCCTGTTTGCCTGACAGCTACTGGCGGCTCAAAGGGAAGAGGCCGGGCCGTACGGTGGTTGAAGGGTACACCAGGTGAATCGGTAGAGAGGGAGAATTGAATTAGGGAATCGGTAGAGAGGGGGGTTTTGTTTTGGCAGGGGAATTGAGTTTTGGTAGAATTAGGGATTTTGAGTTTTGGGTCTTGATTTTTGTGACTTAAAGATTGTTTTGGGCAACGAGGGAATTTTTCCCGGTTTATTAATTGGAAATTTTTAATCTAGAGGGAAACAATTTGTGGGGAGGGAAACAATTTGTGGGGGTTGATTTTGTCCCCTGTAAATTGAAGGATTTTTTTCATTCCAATATTGAAAACAAGTGGCGTGGGTTCACCCTCCACAAATTTAATAAAATCCCCCCCGCAAAATGAATCAATTTGTGGGGTTACATGAAGCCCTCCGAAAATTCAAACATAACCCCCGCAAAATGAATCAATTTGTGGGGGTTACATAAGGCCCTCCGTAAATTCAAAAATAACCCTCGCAAAATGAATCAATTTGTGGGGGTTACATGAACCCCCGCAATTTGATAACAATAGCGGGGGTTTTTCGCAACCTCCGCAAATAAACCCCCGCAAAAGACAGTTTTTTTTGTAGTGAATGCAGCTTATCCTGAACTCTCCGAAACTAGTTTCACTCTTGAACAAGGCGAATCAACCACTCTACAAGTTCCTGCCGGTTGGGCAGGCAGTATATGAGGTCGAACTTCTTGTATTCAAGATCCGTCAGGAAACTTCGCGTGTGCCACTGGAGACTTCAACTCCTCCAGTGTTCAATTGGTCGGCGCCGGTAAAAGACCAGCCTTGCCCGTAACTCTTGCAAATTTCCTCCTAGTTCATCCCGGGGGGAAGATATGTACCATGTCAGCGTTGCTGACGGCTACAACCTACCCATGATAATTAGACCGCAACGTGGAACTGGTAATACCTGTGTCTCTACCGGGTGTATTCAAGACCTCAACCCTCCATGTCCTCCTGAGCTTAGAGTTGTTGGTGATGATGGCATTACTACTGTGGGCTTGTAAGAGCGCTTGTCTTGCTTTTGGGCCGTGGGCATATTGTTGTAGCGATTGCGTTTCAAATTCTTATGGCCAATTCTTTAAGGATGCATGTCCTCGAGCTCGTAACCATCTTTTTGATACTTCATATTTATTTTCATGTGTGGATGCCGATTATTTGATCACCTTCTGTCCAGCCAATCCCTTTGGGTAAGTAATTACTTTCTCACGTATATTGCTGGGTTGACTTCATTATTTTGTTTCTATGGTTTTCTCATATTATTTTTTGTGGTTGCAGTCAAGTGCCAAGAGTCAGCGGGAGCAAACCAAATATCATTATGGAGAATAAACCAACCCCACCCTCTACTTCTCTCGGAACATCAGCATATTTTTCAAGGGGAGGTTCCTTCATCAGCAATTCTGCAATTTGGGCAACTTTGGCAGCTTTGGCAATTTTCTAAATTGTATAGGGCTATAGAAGAGCTACTGAATACTTTTCTCTTTAAATTCCCTTTTGATGTTGTGATGAAGTAGCATATCTTTTTCTTTTTTTTTTTTTGCAAACATAATAAAAATGATGTTACTATTGGAACGTGGGTAACTTATGGGGTATTAGCTATTTTAAAATTGTGTTTAAAATAGCTAATGACAACCATTTGTGATTTTAATTTTTCTCAATACTGATTTAGGCCATGACTGTTACTCTATTGTATTTAGGATTTAGGACTTGTATCGATGGGATTTTGGATGAAGCGCATCTAGATTTCATACCATTTGACTAGAGGTAGAAAAAAAAACTTAAAATGTCCCACCTAGTTAAATCGCCCGAATATCTGTGGAGCAATTGTGTTAATAATATATCAACATTTTTTTTCCGCTGGTCCATTTCTTGTTATCTTCTTGTTATGTGCCACCGGTGATTTCAACTCCTCCTCCGTTAAATGGTTCCGCAAAAGACCGGCCTTGCCGATAACTCGTGCTAAGTTTCAGCTAGCTCGTCTAGATCCCTCCGCGGAAGACATCTACGAAGTCAACATGGCTGATGGCTACAACCTTCCAATGGTAATTAGACCAAAAGGTGGAACGGGCAATGTCTGTGTCTCTACAGGATGTGTTCAAGACCTCAACTCTGTATGTCCTCCGGAGCTTAAGGTTGTCGGTGATGATGGGGTTACTACTATCGCTTGTAAGAGCGCTTGTCTTGCTTTTGGGCCGGATGAGTATTGTTGTAGCGATGAAGGTTGCGTTTCGAGTTCTTACGGCCAATTCTTCAAGAATGCATGCATGTCCTGGGGCTCGCACCCATCTTTTCGATACTTCGGGTTATTCATTTTTTTGTGTTAATGCCGATTACGTGATAACATTCTGTCCTGCCAATCCATTCAGGTGAGTAATTATTTAATTTCTCATATGTATTGATGGACTGACTAAATTTTATATTTTTATGATTTGTCATAATTATTGATTGTCTCCTGTGGTTGCAGTAGCACACGCGTAAACAAAAACGAAGGTGCACCAAGAGTCGTCGTTGAGAATAACCCTAGTATCAACAACCAGAATATACCAAGCTCGTTTCCTACCTCTCAAGGCACACCGACATATTTCTCAAGAGGAGGTTCCCTCGTCACCAATGCTGTAATTTGGACAAGTTTGGCAGCTTTGGCGATTTTTTCGTTTCATTTAATCATGTTGTAATGGAGGGGCATATTAGGAAACAGATACTAAAGTTCCTTTTAGTTAGTCAAATGACGTTGTCCTTTTCTTTTCTTTTTGTTTGTAATCATAAGTAAAGTGATGCTCCTATTTATTGTAACTTATTATGGGTATTAGCTATTTTCTTAATTCTTCCTGTTCTCTTGAACTGTGATCAGATGTTTTCGCATATTCTCATTCAACTGCTGAATTTGTTTCAAGTTTTGTGGCACATTTGTTCTAAATCTCAACCATTCCTGACCATCCCATGTCCCTTTTCACTCTATACTCGACGCAATATATATTACATATACACGGAGCTGAAGAGGTTGGTTGTACTCTTGTTAAAATGCTGAAGTTCCTGGTGAGATGAATCAAGTTGTCTTCTTCTTTTCTCTGACATAGTGATGCTACTATTGAAATTTAAGGATAACTTACGGATATTAGTGATCTTTTAACTGGAGGTTCCTATTCTTAGAAAAACATAATATGATATCTGCCAACAATATTAGCTCAGGCGACTACAAGTACTCGTGGGAAAGATTTATTGTACCTGTAAGACAATAATAAACGGCTTGCGTTGTGTTGGATTAGATCCGTTGATTCAGAGATATAGAAACAAACAAGGAAAGAAAAAGAAGAGAAAGGAGAATCTACAACATCTAAAATTGCTCCACAAAGCACCGTGATAATGTGCAGGTGCAATTCAGTCTTCTTCCAATGCAGCACAAACACATTAGAACTTGGCCTCCCAAAAGAGAAAAGAGGAGACAGCACAAATGGACTGATAAATGAAAAGACTATGCCTGAGTGTACAAAAACATTGAAAGCAATCCCGAAAACTAAATCAGACCAAATTATAAGGACTAGCCAAGCTTCAGAATGGAAATCCTTTACGCATCGTCTTTCTTGAATCTGCAGCCAAATGCTTGAGACATTTTTGCATTTTCATAAAATTCCTTTTAACTCTTCAGCAATACCAGCGGGGTGACATGAAATAAAAACCTTTACGAAGCGCTTTTCTCTCATCCTCATTGCCCTCAAGAGCAGAGGCCCTTTTATTTTTGGAGAAAGACCCATGTCTTCTATCTTCCCAGCCAGAAGTGCTCGCGGCTTCAAAAGAGCCTCGAGGTTACAGTACAGCAGAAATGGGTGCTTGAGAATCACATTTGCAGGAAGTTTTATCTGTTGGCTTTTTGTCCCTGTTGGTGCAACCCAAACAAGGAGCCTTGAAAAACAATTTTTGGTTTTATACCAATTGTTGGCTTTGATCTTCAACTAATTCAAAATTTGCTCAAGAACATCGATGTTTGAAGTTAAACATCGATGTTGTTAGGCTACTGGAACTTCAAACAATTTGGCCGAACAGCTAGAACATCGATGTTTGACTCAAAACATCGATGTTTAGACAATTCGCAACTTTGAACAAAATGGGCAGAATGCAAAAAACATCGATGTTTTCTGGAAAATTCCCAGAATTCTGCAGAAACGCAAAAACTGGTTTTCTTGGTTACTTCTCAATTTGTTTTCTCACAATTCACTCAATATTTTGGCTTGTACACTTAATGAACAAACTAACAAACACTTTGTGAAGTGAAACACACTCAATGCACTCTTATTTCACTTGTAGAACTCAAATTACAATACTCAAAACATAGGCAGAAAATCAACTTACAGAAAACCAAGGCTGACTTTCTTGGTTACTGTTCCATTGATTTTCTCTCTAATCTCTCACAATCTTTTGTTTTTAAACACTCTGAACATTTCAGAGTAACAATGAAGTCAGCTCACTCTTACTTTTCCTAAGATGCTCATAATAGAACAACACTTAATGGAAACATTACAACTCAGGCTACACTCAGGATTGCACTAACACAATACAATAATCAAAAGACAAACTCCAACTAACATTCTTGAATAATTGGGTAGGACCAACTTTCAACTTGATCACAAAAAATATGATGCTGCTGCAATTTACTGCAGCTTGTTCATATTTCCAACATTATCATGCCCACAATAAAAGTCATATTCCTTTGTACCTTATCAACAGATGGTGTCAAAAGAAGGGGAGACCGCCCCAAAAGTCCCCATATTTCATCATCAGACAACCCAAACTTCTCCTGGGAGATACCAATCACCGTGACTATATGCTTGTACATCTTCGAATCCTTGGTAACCCAAATTTTGCGTATGTATTCCAGCTTCTCATAATCGAAAGTCGTTCTTGGAATCAATGTGGGCCGTGACAAGAGCATAGGCACTAGATTTTCTCCACTAACACTCATTCTTTCATACGATAAAACGGCAGGTCTGATCTATTGTGAAGATCATAAGTCAAGAGTGAAGGATTCCGGATAATCGCCTTCTGCAGTATTTCCTTTGATCCAAACGATGTCATAAAAAAGTCCAACCGTTCCTCGAAACAATTGTGGATTCGACAGCTAAGGAACCGGAGACGACAAGTAATGATCTTGACAATGTCAGTTGGAGAGATACCTAACTCTTCAAGTAAACTTAGCTTCGACTGACCACTAAAATTAATTTTCTTATTGTCCATTTTCTTTGCAATTCAACTAAAACTTGAATGTAATAGAATGTAATGCTTAAGCAAAACTAGGTGGCTTATTACTTAGTAATTCAGCATTGGTAGACCATTTTATTTCCAACAAATTACATTTAATTTTTTAAAAAATATTATATTTTCTTAAATTTATTTCTCTCTTTTTCATATATCATTTGTTATAAGAAAATATATTTTTAAAATTTTAAAATTAAATAGGAAATTACATTGCTCATATTTAAACTAGTAAATCTTTATCTAATTTAATATGCACTTTTTACCCTTTTCATTTTTTCATAAAATTCTTATGAATAACTAATTATACATATATAATATATTTTACTTATTTATTCTACCTCATCACAAAAATTATGTGTGGATAGTAATTAAATTTTATCAATTTATAACACATACCACTAGTGTGGTTATTCTATGAATGTCAACTATTAATAAATAATTTATTTTATACAATAAAAATATAAAACACATTATATGTTTGGTATGTTTAGGATGGTAGGTTTTGGAAAATCATTAATTCCATAAAAAATAATATATTTTTTTAAAAAAATCTAAAAAGTTAATAGTTCCTTAATGAAAATCACCGAGAATAGCATACTTCAGAAACCTTTGCTTTGCTTTTTGGAGTAACACGAGCCTGGATGAACATGAATTACTTATAGAAAGAATTGAAGAGCCGCATTGTAAGAAAATGGATGGTTACACTAGTAGTAGACGAACCTGTTAGTATTACAAATGAACATCAACACCGTCTTGGCCTTAGCTTAGCGTCTTACTTAAAAAAATTATTCCAGTTCACTCTCATCACTTTGCTTATCGTTGTTCCACCAGTGATTAATACAACTATTATTTATTTTCGATAAAATAAGGTTCAGTTTCTTCCCCCTATGTTAAAAGTAATGTCAAATATGTATGTTGCTTGTCTATCTTTGCATTGTTTCACTATTACTCTCTATTAATTTTCATATTACATTTGGTTTTTGTTTTACTAATGAGTGTATTATGTCCTTTTGTCAGTTTATTAGGTATATAATTTGTCCAATTTTGCATGTGAACGAGATTTTGTTTCATTAACTTTTTTGAGTTCTAAGACTTATCCATGATATGTCAATCATTCGGAGAATTATCATTAGGAACAATTGTCCTTACAATATGGCCAACTACACGGCCAAACGACTTATCCATGTTAGGTCAATCATACGTTGAATTATTGATGGATAGGTCAATCATACGTCGAACTATTGTTAGCGAACAATTGTCGTTCATAATCTGGCCAACTACATGGCCAAACGCAGCCAACTCAGAACTTTGAGTGGCTACAACCTTCCAATGATAGTTAGACCGCGAGGTGGAACTGCAATAATATCTCAACTCTCAATGTCCTCCTGAGCTTAAGGTTGTCAGTGATGATGGATTATTACTGTCGCGTGTAAGAGCACTTGTATTGCTTTTGGTACAGATGAGTATTGTTGTAGCAACGACAATTGTGTTTTGAATTCTTACGGCCAATTCTTCAAGCATGCATTTCTTCGTGCTCGTAAATTGTTTTTTTCATTTCAACTGCTGAATTTGTTCCGAGTTCATACTCTCAACGTAACATCATGCATCTTTAATATGTTCGTTCGGCCAAAAAAGATTCTACAACATAAATTGCTCCACAAAGCACCGTGATACTGTGCAGGTGCAATTCAGTACTCTTCCAGTGCATCACAAACACATTTAGAACTTGCACTACCAAGAGAGAAAAGAGAAGACATAGAACAAATAGCCTGAACAAGAACAAAATGATAAGTGAAAAAGACTATGCCTGAGTGTACAAAAACATTGAAAGCAATCCTGAAAACTAAATCAGACTAAATAATAAAGGACTTTCCAACCTTCAGAATGGAAATCCTTTACGCAACGTCTTTCTTGAATCTGCAGCCAAGCGCTTGAGACATTTTGCATTTTCATAAAATTCCTTTAACTCTTCAGCAATATCAGCGGGGTGACATGAAATAAAAACCTTTAAGAAGCGCTTTTCTCTCATCCTCATTGCCCTCAAGAGTAGAGGCCCTTTTATTTTTGGAGAAAGACCCATGTCTTCTATCTTCCCAGCAAGAAGTGCCCGCGGCTTCAAAAGAGCCTCGAGGTTACAGTACAGCAGAAATGGGTGCTTAAGAATCACATTTGCAGGAAGTTTTATCGTTCCCACAATAAAAGTCATATTCCTTTGTACCTTATCAACCGATAGTGTCAAAAGAAGGGGAGACCGCCCCAAAAGTCCCCATATTTCATCATCAGACAACCCAAACTTCTCCAAGTTTGCTAACTTCTCCTGGATAGTCTCAGTTCGGGAGATACCAATCACTGTGACTATATGCTTGTACATCTTCGAATCCTTGGAAACCCCAGTTTTGCGTATGTATTCCAGCTTCTCATGATCAAAAGAAGTTCTTGGAATCAATGTGGGCCGTGACAAGAGCATAGGAACTAGATTTTCTCTACTAACACCCATTCTTTCATACAATAAAACGGCAGGTTTAATCTTATTGTGAAGATCATAAGTCAAGAGTGAAGGATTCCGGATAATTGCCTTCTGCAGCATTTCCTTTGATTTAAACAATGTCATAAAAAACTCCAACCGTTCCTCGAAGCAATTGTGGATTCGACAGCTAAGGAACCGGGGACGACAAGTAATGATCTTGACAAGGTCAGCCGCGGAGATACCCAACTCTTTAAGTAAACTTAGCTTGGACTGGAGCTGTTCACGATTAGGATTGAGAAGAGAAGGGCGCCTCTCGAACAGTTTGGCGATCTCATCCTCATTACAACCAAAGTTCCGTAAAATTTCTTCAGAGGTCTTCACCTGCTCAATAACTTTTTTCCCTAGCACATCACCAACTTGGGCTTGACATTCTGTCGAATACCTGGCGGCAATGGCTGTAAAGGAGAATAAAGGAGCAGCCTTTTGTGGGTTTTTCAGGAACCATTGAAAACTTCTTGAATCGCTGACTTCTGAACAAAGCTTGATTAAGTGACCAAGTTTCGATTTCATATCAATCTCTACAATATGGGGATAGGCCGAAACTAATATTAAGAGAATGGCTTTGTGTACAAAACCTGCAAAGAAACAGAGACAAAAGGAGCATATGATACAAATCGATAGGGTTATCTCATAGAATAGGAGAAAGAAACCATCTTAGAGAATGTATACACGAACATACGAAGAGAGAGAGAGAGAAGGGATAACCGTCGTTGCTGCGGGATGTAAGGGTTTCAGAGGTGCCGCCGTTCAAGGCTAGGGAGAGACCGGGAAACTATTTCAATTTTCAATATGAAAAGACACCGTGTATTGTATTGACGCTAACGACGAGTCGTTCAATAGACAGAATTACATAACAGAAGCAACTCAAATTGAGAGTTATGTTGTCTAATTATTCTGTACAAATTACATGTCGAAAAATTTTACTATAAGGTCTCCCAAATATTAATAGTTAGAATATCTCATCATGGACAAAGAATTATTAAAATGCTCGAGAAATTAAACTTAATCCTTAAAATGAGAAACTAGACAAATTATTTTTTAATTCATTTCAATAAAATTTTAAAAGTTAGTTCATTATTATATTGATCGTAGCTTAATTATTTGTTCAAATTCCAATGGCTGACCCTCGATTCAATCAGATAGACATCCTAGTTCAACCAATCAATCTCTCCCAATTCCAAGGGCGAAACAGCTCTCATGCTCTTCAATGTTGACAAGCTATGACTGCTTATTGTTGGCGAACTTTTCAATTTTCAGCGAGTGGAAACCCATCAAACATGTTTGCTAAGAGTACACAGGACTCTCATTACTCAAATTTTTCTCCAATTAGTTTAGATCACCAAAAAATCCTCAATTGACAAAACTGTGATGCAGCTATGCTCTTGCAAAACGTTAGGACGAAAGCTCGCATCCAGTAAAGCCTATACATAATCTCAATCCACCCATCCTATAACCACATACTAGAAAATATTGCAAAAGAAACGCTAAGATTTAGTACTCAGACAAAATTGTTGGCAACTTCCGCTGCTAATCTCTCCTTTTCGACTTTTTAGACTTCTTATCCTTGCCGCCTAAATACTTTTGGATATCATCCTCCTCGTCTTCTCCGTGCCTCCGCTTCTTGCTGCCTCCACTTTCTTTAAGCTTCTGCAAAATTTGAAATCAGGGCTAGTGAGAAATACAATGGCTAGTCCTAGGACACCGAAATGTCCATAAATGTCAGAATAATAACAAAACTATCTCGACAATAACAATGACGGAGACAAAAAAATGGGTTTAGTAAGGGAATCCTATAAGGTAGAATGACTTAGAAGCTTTCAGCCTCTGCAAGGGTAGACTAAGCATCAAAGCAAGAATGCAACTTGCAAGCACAACTCTTATAGATGCACGCCCATGCACAATGCATCACCGATCAAAAAGAAGAATGGACGGTAATGCTAAGTTATTACCGTTGCAGCAATTCTTTTGGCTTCAGAAACTTGCTCCAACAATAGCAAGACTTCCTCTTCCTGAGCTGGGAACTCGGGTAATTTTTTACCTGAAATATAGAAAAATTGTTTGACACAAAAAAGCACCACTTGTAACAAAATGCCTCTAGCAACCACGGAGCATTGTTTTGCTTACCAATAAGTTTCTCGATCTGCAAGTACCACTCGATTTCATATTGGTTGGGCAGAGAGATTGCAACCCCAGAACGTCCTGCACGAGCAGTTCTTCCAACACGATGAATATAGTCCTGCAATGTATTAAAAGTCAGCAAACAGGGGAAAGCTAAAAAGAGCGGAATGCTACCAAATTGTCCCTTCCACAATCGAGCAGTCCTCAGTTACATTATATAAATCCAAATATCCACAAGACTCAAGCTGGTAATTACAGCTTCAACAAAGGAATTCAAATAGCAAAGTAAGAACTCTACCAGAAGTGGACAGTTAGTAGAAACAAGACAAAGAGTAAAATGAAGGCAAATTCATATGGGACAGTTTCAAATACATATCTTTTAGTATTTTAGCAGAAACAACGAATTTCTTATACATGGTGGGGTATCTCTTTTCCTGCTGAAAAAGGACAAAATCCCTCAGTCGGAAAAAATAAACCAAACCACAAATCCTAAATAGAGAAATTTCTATGCAGTAGTGACAAACTCAAAGGCCTCAGAAATATATCCTTGCATACCTCCTCTCGCATCTATAATTTCTTCTTTGAAAACCCATTTTCCCTAAAGTTAATTAAAGCACACTATCTGTCCTCGAGACTGTTCTCTTACTGCTTTTCACCATGCCCTCTGGCAGTGCCCACCCCCAAATAAAACAAGCAACAAATTCCACCAAATTCTCTTACCAAGATCAATTATTGACTCAAACATATTGAAAGAAACTTCACCTGCTTGAAACAACCATTATTGACTCTGGCATCGAAGGAAAAAGGTCTAAGATTAACATAGCAAGTTCCATTTGCACACAACAAGAAAAACAAACCTTAGAGTTTGTAGGGATATCGTAGTTAATAACCATATCCACAGACGGAATATCAAGTCCTCTACTAGCCACATCAGTGCATATAAGAATATTGCACTCTCCTGCCTTAAACTTATTCAAGGCTCCAAGTCGTTTTGACTGTTGATATATCAGGAATAAAGTGAGATAAGCGAGTTTGTAATAAAAAGGAAAACTTAAGGCAAGAGGGATAAGAAAAGAGATCTTAAAATAGTGAATAAAATAAGCATAAATACAGCATCCAGTGAATCATACCTGATTCATGTGACCATTGATCGGAATGGCCCTAAAACCAAGATTTCTAAGAAGCAGCGCCAAGAAGCTAGTTGCATCACATGTTCGAGTAAATACCATGGAAGTACTTCCAGACATCTCAGTCAGAATATATACAAGGTAGCATTCCTGCAAGCATAAGAAGTGTAAATGGGCTCAACATGGACAGCAAAAATATCTAAGTAATTGGTGGTTGGATACAGTAAACAAATTTCACTCTAAGCCATTGAGTCTTCACTGTTACCTAATCTACCAAATAGAGACCCCAACATCTGTCAGTGAACAGTTTCCATGGCTCACCCCAGTAAGCACTACTATATGCATGAAGCATTAGTCCTATGTTGGCGGGCATACTCTTCTAGTATCAAAGAAAAAAAGGTGCATAAAGCATTGTAGTGCATGCAATATTACAAAAGTGCACAAAACATAGTTTCGGGCATGTCACGCTTCGTCACAAGCTCTACATTTAGCTGCTGACAACATGGATTAAGTTTGAAAGTTTTACATAATCCTTGAATAATCAGATGGGAAACCAAGTTATCTAGGCCAATCAAGATGATACAACTCAAAGAAACAAGCAGAATTGTTAATTCAGAGGTTGCTTTTGAGTGGGGAAGAAAGAAGTCTAGTTGTCTACATTGTCCATGTTTGTACCTTTAGAAATGTGTAGGCTAGAACCAGTAATTTACTCTCCACAACAGCTGTCCTTATTTTTCCAATAGCATAATTTAGTCGTGGCTCAAAATGATTGTTCCCTAAACCAAAGTTTTGCGAACCCTCCATAAATGGTTCTAAACTTAATTACAATTTCCAGACAACAGGACTAACTTCTTCAATCGGCCCCAAATAACCACAACTCAGAGGATACTTCTTCAATCAAAATGTAGATTAAGTTCCCAATTATGGCTTATACACTTAATCCAAATTTTCAATTCCTAATTATCAGCATCAATTGTATACTTGCATAAAGACTTGGCTTTTTTTCCAAAACTTTCTGCAGAAGAAAAGATGTAATGCAACACTGGAGAAAATAGGAACCTTGTGCTTAGCAGGAACAAAGCGATATTGCTGCTTCAATGTGTCGACAGTAGAATATTTGGATGCTGCTTCTATCTGAAAGAACATAAAGTTGGTGTACAATAACTGAGGAAATAAGTGTAGACAATGAATTTACGTATGTAACATCACCATACCTTAACCGGATTTCTCAAACAAGCCCTCTGGAGCTTCTGAACCTGCAGAAGAAAAATAATTTGATCAATCTCTCAACATACTTTGCTAACCTAGCCAGTTATTTTTTCGGTCTGATTAATGGTATCCTCCACCTAATGATCTAATGATATCACAAAAACAAAGGTTAACTAGATAATAGTAAAGCAATTCCCCCTCCGCCTTCACTCTCAACATGATTAAAAGACCTTAGCTGCATTGCCATTCCCTTTGTGTCATTAATATTCTGAATGCAGAATGGGAAAAAAGCAATGCTGTAACAATACAAACTAAGCCTTGCAATTCATCTTTAGTCCGAGATAGAAAAAGAACAAGGCAGCAGTGAATGAGAATCAATGGCAGTCAATGATTACATCAATGCCTGTACACTCATACCTTTTTGGTCATAGTTGCTGAAAACAAATACGTTTTGCGATCCCGCGGAATAACATTAAGAATGTCATCAAGAGATTTCTCAAAGTCCTCATTGAGCAACCTGTCAGCCTCATCTAAGACCTGTTCAACCATGACCACTAGTCAAGAGAAAAGGAAGAGAAAACTCCAAGCAGTAAGTAAAGTCATTTCCTACGCAGCAGAGGAAGCATTCAAGTCGGAACAAATCAAATGAAGAGCAAGTGCATATAGAAAAAATCTTGCAGAATGAATCAGAACAAAAAAGTAAGCATACCAAGTACTTCAATGTGCGGAGAGAAAATCCTTTTGTGTTGGTTAGATGATCCACTAGGCGTCCAGGTGTTGCAACCTACAGAGGCATAAGCATTCTAGTTATCTCTACAAATAAACAGAAGTAAACATAAAACCACATGCCTCAACACAAGCAATTATAATTTCAAATTCTAGCTTCTTGAAAAACTTTGAGAGAATAAAAAAAATCATAAAAGCAGCAAATTAAACACTTACGATAATATGGGGTCGCTTCCCAAGGATAATAGTCTGCTGCACCATATCCACCCCTCCAACTAGCTATTGCGCATGAGAAGAAACAAACAATAAAGACATTAGTTGGCCACAACAGCCAACAGCAATTAAAAAAAGCCAATTCGAAAATAAACCGCAGTCTCACCACTCCGCATTTAACACCAATGCTAGATCCCAGAGCTTCAAACTGCTCACCTATCTGAATTGCCAGCTCCCTACACCAAAACAAAACAAAACCCAACTATACAATTAGGCAAAAAAATGGCACAATTCAACATAAAACACAAAAAAAAAGGAAAGAAAAAGAAAAAGAGAAAAGAGGAAAAGGCCCCCTATCGAACGAGAGCAAACCTTGTAGGTGACAGCACGCAAGCGAAAAACGCCTGCACGTGCTTCTGAGAAGCTTCAATGAGGGCTTGCAATATAGGGAGCGCAAAAGTACCGGTCTTACCGGACCCTGTCTGGGCCAGGCCGATCAAATCCTTGCCTGAAAAACAACAAAACTATGTCTTTAGCAGAAGGACAGTTATGAATTTCGCTGAAGAGGAGGAGAGAAACAGAGAGAAAGGATAGGAAATCACGACCTTCAAGGGCGTGAGGGATGGCTTCGACTTGAATTTTGGTAGGGTTCTTCCACCCTAATCTGTCGCAAGCTTCTGCTAGCGGCTCGCAGATTCCTAACTCCTCAAACGTCTTCACTTCTTCTTTCTCTTCTGCCATCGTTCTTAGTGTCGTGGTATTAGTGGACAAACGGTGGTTAAAACGGTGGCGCGTGGAGGAATGAGAAGGGAACGGCGGGTGAGAGATGGGGATGGGAGCGGAGGGCTCTGTGTTTTGTACTTTGTAGGGTTTTATGGGGGCAACTGAGGAAGAAGAAAGCAGCTTTAGGGGCGGCAGTCACTGTTACGTTAAAATGGTCCCTTGGAAAGAATCATTTTTAGTGTATGAAGTATGAACGATGCCGTATCCTATTTAGGATTGTATTTTTCTTTTTGTAATTAATAACCGGGAAACCATCCAATTTAACACGCATTTTGTGAATTTGTTAAACATGCATTTCTTACCTTTTATCTCCCACACAAAATTAAGCAGTACATGTATCCTTTTATTACAAAAAAATTAAATACGCCATTAAACTTATGGATACAGCACAGCACAGGATGTAATAAAATTATTTAGAATGGTTGGTTTTTGAAAAAAATTACAACATTATGCCCAAAAGCTGAGCAGATTGTAACCTAAATTTTGCGTAATCTTATACTTTTTTTAAAATTGTCAAAATAGTAATTAAAGTTGTCTAGATTGTTATATTGTTGTATTGTTCATAAGGTTGTATAGGAGACTAGATGATGGGTTTTGTATATCACTTCAACCATAAAAAAAAACATAATTAAATTAGTCTATTAATAATGTATTAATTAATTAATTATATAAGCATTCTTATCTTTGTATAATAACCATACAAATTTCTTTTTTCATTATATTTATCAGAACAAATAAATTATGTGTATCAACCTATGTTTTAACTAAATTTAAATAAATTTAAAGAACCAAATTAGTCTAATTGGCATAAACATATGAGTTTAATTTAATAATAAAAAAAAGCTTTTATATAAGTTATAAACATGATATATTAATCACATCATAAAAAAAATCTTATTTTAAGAATGCTAGGATATGAACTTTAAGAAATAAAATTTTTCAAGATTCCAAGTATGCTGGCACAAAAAAGATATTATTTTCTATGGTTCGATACTAATCTCAATCTAAAAGATAATCCAATCTAACGTATTTAATTTGGTAACAAAAAGAAAAACAATTTTTTGGCCGGATAAAAAAAAAGTTATATATTAATGTAGGAATTATTATTGTACTAGTTTAGATGGTAGAGCGCTCGCTTTGATCAACACTCATATCACTAGAAGAAGCAGAGCCTTGCCCCGCTCGTTGGCATCATCATCAAAGCGCCGTTGCTACCCCGTAACTATGGATTCGTAAATAAGATAGTTGAGTGTAAAAATGAACACATCCTGGTTGCCGCTTGCTTCTTTTGATCGTGATGACACCCAAATTCTTGTTATTATAGGGTACTGGTACTCATGCTTCAGAGCGTGCACGGATAAAAGAGTAGACAAGAACAAATGCCAAATGAAAATTGTCCCCACATTATATTCTTTGACCAACAATGAAACACCCCGACCTAAATTTACCCGACTAACAGTAATTACCAATAACAGTGCCGACACGTGGCACAAACTGTGTAATACAATAGAAAATTGGCCCATCGGCCCAACAACAATAGACTAACACCCGGTATCGGGTACAATAACAATCATAGCACAGCGGAAGCAATTTTGAATAATCACAGCAAAAGCATGAATCG
>JAKUCV010002261.1:0-21837 GCA_028386065.3 Turnera subulata | reverse complement strand
TGCACAATTGATCGAATTGAGAAACACTAGCTTGTTTGATGAACATTCACATGAAAGAAGTTTATGTCATACACATGCTGAAAGCATAAGCACTTTTACTGATTACAAAGATTGAGTACAGCTGATGGATCTTAAAACACTCACACACTTGATTACATCATTACATCATTTATATTACATTACAAATCACATAAAAAAAAAGGAGTACATAGCTATCATAATCTGTTTCTAACGATTCGGTTCAGCTGTTACAGTGAAGCCATTAGGAGTATTAACTATATTAACCCTAATGCTATGATTCCAAGCAAACCACATTCCACCTGAGTTGTTCTGGCCAGGAAGCTCGAACCGTTGTGTTGGTGGAAAGCGAAGAGGGATAGCTCCGTGGTCTCTGGTTTGCTGCCATTGAGTCTCCGTGAGCAGAACCATATTTGGTTTATATTGGTTCTTCAGGTCTCGTAGAGTTTGAACAAAATCTTGGGAACGTGCAGTGATACCTCTGCAGTTCCACACCAAAAGGCGAACCTTTGGCCAAGTGGGCGCTACTCCAGATACTCGAGGAATGCTCTGAGCCGTCATTGTAATCTGGTAATGACTGCTCTCATTCAAAGTCTGGTAGGTTGGTTCCAACTGAAGCCCCTGAAACCTGTCAGAAATAAAAAACATTGTGGAATTAGCCGTACCGTAGTAGGAAGCTCGCAGGGTTTGTTGATGATCCAGGAAGATGACCTCTTCCATAGGGGTGATAAAGAATCGAGACGAATAAATCTCATCTACGAAGACAAGACGAGGAATTCTTGCTAGTTCCTCTGGCAATGGCCCTTGTTGCTCATTTACAATGCTGAAGGCCAACCGATTTCTCCTACCTACATTTGCACCCTCAACAAAAAAGACGGTGGAAGGGAAAGGCATTTTTGCTTTTGATATTTTTGCTAACTCTCTTTCTAAAATTGGAATATAAACTTTCTGTGTTTAATAAGCTCTAACGTATGTCTATTTATAGAAACATAATTGCATTGCCTCTTCTCTCAAAAGGCCTACAAAATTTCTGAAGTGTCCAGAAGTGTTCAGGAGGTGACCCCTACCTATCCTTGGAGTGTCATGAACAACGCTCAGAAGAAGGCCCCTCCAAACTGCTTCAAGAACCACTTGCCATTTCATTTATTACTAACCTCCAAATTTTTCAGATAATCAAGCATCTGCTTTGTTGAAAATCCTGGCCTAAATTGCATTATTGATTCATCACGGGATTTACTGTCTGATTAGTTGGGCATCAGAGGCAACCAAAGTCCAACTGACAAGACATTTTCTCGAGACCGGTATACTTACGACAAGGAGATACCTCCTCATTCCGGGACGATAGAAATCCAAGAAAATAATTCTTGGAGGCAGAGGCCATCTTACTATTCTTAAAATTGTCACACATGTTTTATCTTACTAAAACTAGTGTATTCTCTTTGCTAACTTGAGCACCCGAGGCTCGTCTAACTACGTTTGGCAGGTACCCCTCACTAAGGCCAAAAGACAGGGGGAACAAAAATGTCGTAGAACCAACAACATCAATGTTGTTATCATACACATCGATGTTTGGTCAATTCAGAATGAAGCAAAATAGGACCCATCTTTCTAAACCCTTATTCTCGTTATCCTTTATGCTTTGTTTTTCCATAAAATACTTTGTCATATGCATGAACTTAGGGAGAATTATAAGTCATATCTTAAGGGGGAATAATAACTATATGCATCATCATTTCTTTTTACTAATGCCAAAAGGGGGAAGATAAGAAGAAGTATATGTATATGCATCAAGATAGGGGGAATCATAAATTGAAACATATAGGGGGAATTATTGTGTTAACATATACCTCTAATATTGTCATATACTTCTAGGTGTTTGTCATTATCAAAAAGGGGGAAATTGTTAGAACCTATGTTATTCATGGTTCATTCATTACAGGTTTTGATAATTGACAAACCAATTCAAGATCATGACAAAGAAGAAGCAAAAAGAAATGAAGTCAAACCAATCCTCAAGCACAAGAAACCATTCAAGAGCAAAGGATCAAAATGAATGAGCACAAGAATTTAAGAGCCAAGAAAGAAGAGTTAGATTCATAAATTGTACAAGGTATAACACTCAACTCTTCTAGGACATTGGCTCAAAATAAGATGAATTTTGCTCATGCATAACATAACATATTTCCAAGCATAAAAATGTTTTTCGAACCATGAACATCGATGTTGTGGATTTAAACATCGATGTTCCTGCCTTTGAACAATTCTTCAAAACAGGCAGTAGGCTAATAACATCGATGTTGGAATCCCAAACATCGATGTTCTCATGACCGTTGCATTTGAAAATATCCTTTACATAAGCAAAACATCGATGTTGGATTTCATAACATCGATGTTCTTCAATGGTCAGCTTCAATCATTTTCACTCATGCATCAATTAGATCTCATTTTAATCATAATAATGTTTTTCGAGCCTTGAACATCGATGTCCCAATTATGAACATCGATGTCCTGCCTTGAAACCAATCTTTCGAGAAGGTTTCTAAGCTTTGAACATCGATGTCCAATATTGGAACATCGATGTCCTGCACTAAAATAATTTTTCCAAAAGTAGACAGTAGTTTATAACATCGATGTCCAATTTCTGAACATCGATGTCCTCATGACCGTTATGCTTAAAAATTGCTTTGAAGAGTTTGAACATCGATGTCCTGTTTCATAACATCGATGTCCTATTGAATCTGGTTTTAAGATTGTTTTGGGAATGTCCAAAACATCGATGTTCAGCTATGGAACATCGATGTTATTTGGTCTCGGGTCTTGGACAATGTCTTGTGGAACATCGATGTCCATTTTGACAACATCGATGTCCTAGTGACCGTTAGCCCAATAATTAATATTCACTGGCCAGGACATCGATGTCCACATTTACAACATCAATGTCCATATGACCGTTGGACAAGAAAATGCATATTCAAGGCCAAAACATCGATGTCCTAAATTTGAACATCGATGTTCAGCCGACAAGAGGAGACATACTTTTTCAGCTTTCCACAATTTTGTCTAAAGGTATTTTGGATTGATTTCACAACGGTCATACATGTTTTTAGACCTATAAATTGATCATTTAGGCCTCTGAAAACAATTAATTAACTCTCTACTTACATGCATTCAATTCATACATTCATCAAATCTTAATTGAGCCAATATCCTACTGAGGATTTGAGAGTTGCCCTTTTAGAGCTTAAATTCTGTAACTCATATCTACTCTTTAAGAGAGTCTCTTGTTTGAGTGATTGTGTACTTACACACCTTAAGGGAGGTTAGTTCCCTTGGTTAGATTCACAAGAAGAGGTGTATATCTTCTTGTGTGAAAAGTCTTGAAGTGAGGTGTCTTCAAGCAAGAGAGCTGAAGTTCATGTGACTTGAACTTTCAGGTTTAGGATTCTTGTGACTAGAATTCCTAGGTTGTAACGGTTTGTTAAGCACCCGTAAGCTTAACGTAGATAGTGAAATCTTCAAGTGAGACTTGAAGGGCTGGATTAGCCACACTAGTAGAGTGTGTGTGAACCAGAATAAATTGCTTGTCCTTCATTCTTTCAATTCCGCATTTAATTCCTGCTTATTTCGTTTTTTATTCGATTATCGCTATTCACCCCCTCTAGCGTAGGGCTATTGTTCTAACAGATGGGAAATCACTTGCTTTTACACCAGATTCTATTTTTCCTAGCTCTTGTTTGCTTGCAGGTGCAATTAGGTCCTTCTTGGAGTGGATTTTGACAATGTTGGCCCGAAAACAGCAAGGTGCTGCTGAATGCCCAATTCTAGTTCAAATAGCACCAGCGACAGCGCCCAGATGCACCCTGACAGCGACGCTGGCGTCAAAGTCCCGATTTTTATAATTAATTTGGAGACTTGCACCTAAATTCAAGGAGATTTTATTGAAGATCACGTGGACACTCCTTGGAAGGAAAGAAGACCTTTTGCTGCTAGGTTTTGAGAAGAAAACTTATTCCTCAAGAATTAGGATTTTTTAACAAAAGATTTGTTCTCTATAAATGGAAAAGAACAAAAAAAAACCCTAATGACTATTTTCGACTTCTCTACTTTCTGGAGCAGAACACATAGCTTTCAGAGCAGAAGGAGCTTGAAGAATTCGATTAAAGCAAGTGAAGACTTTAGGTTCATAATCCGACAGCATGTCATTGTCGCTTATTTGTTTGTTTGTTGTTTTTAGTTTCTTCATGAACTAAATTCCTTAATCTAGGTTTATGGGATGTAGCTACAGTTATGTTTGAGTAATAATTCGTGTTTTGGCTTCTATTATTCGTTATTCTTTGATTTGTGTATGGAGTGCTTAACAGCGCATGCGGCCTGATCACCCTCTTGTGCATCTTAGACGACCTAGCGAAGCACTGAACAGGAGAAGTTAGGAAATCTGATCGTTCCATACACAACCTCTATCCTAACTGTTGTCGAAAGAGATTTTTAGGGTAGTGGAGGATCCAGCACTTAGTACAGCGCCTACTGCACCTTAGGACAGGCAACACTGGCGAACAGCGAGTTGTTCGGGACTATGGTAGGTTTACAATAACAGTGAATAGCTGGTTGTAGATGATATAGACTAGGGAGCCCTGCAAGGAAGACGAATAGATTAGCTAAACCATAGTTTTATTATTTAGATAGCACCCGCTGTGGTGAACTCCGGACAACCTAGGTTTCTTTATTTCTACATCACCTCACCAGTACACGCTGACTCCTTATTTACAGTTTCTTTTGTAACAGCCCGAGTAAAAATTTTGATTTTTACCGGGACTGTAAAAGTCTTTATAAAGTGATTTACCGAAAGAATTAATCTTGGGTAATTAATTCAAGGTAAATCGGGCGTCGTTTTTTGTAACTGAGGGTTTTCCCGCGCTCTAGATTTTTCCGTGGATTTTCGGGCCTAAGTCGGTATTTTCTTTCAGGTCCCGAAATCCTCATAAAAATCACACCGGAAAATAATTAAGGGGGTATCAGTTATTTTCTGGTCTGGACCAGACTCGCTCCATAATGCAGGCAAGCTGCATTATTGAAGTTCGCAGGTGTAATAGTAATTTTTACGGATTATGAAAAGAAGAAGGAAGCAGGAGAAGAAAGGAAGAAGAGGAGAAGAAAAAGAAAAAGAGAGAAAAAAAAAGAGAGAAAAAAAAAGAAGAAAAAGAGAAAAAAAAAGAAAAATCGGAAAAAAAAAAGAGAAGAAGAAATGAAAAAAAAAGAAAAAAAGAACCAATCAAAAATTAGAAAAAAAAGAAATGGAAAAGAAAAAAAAAGAAAGGAAAAAAAAGGAGGAATACAGATCAACCCGCAGCAACCGACGACACGTCGCCACCAGCAACCATCTGCAGCTGTGTCGTCAGTCGCCAGCGCCTCGTCTTCGCCGTCGCTCTGCTTGCTGCCACCGGGAGACGTAGGCGCTGCCCCTACGATCTGCAGCAGCTGTCGGAAGCAAGGCAATGCAACCAACGCCGTCCACAACCGCACCCAGCATGCCACGCCGACTCCGCCTCCACGACCTGCAACTGTCGCCGTTGCCCCCGTCTGCAGCCGGACCACCTCGCGCCTCCGATCCCGTGTCTCCTGCCTCGATCTGTCTCGCACCGCCTTGCCTCGCGCCTCGCCGTGGTCGCTGCAGGTGAGCAACCCGGGGTTGAAAACGACTCGGATGGGTCGAGCTTGACCCGTTTCGCGAATCGGGTCGTGGCTTGGTCTGGTTTGGGTTTGACCGTGGGCTTGGGCTGCTATGCAGCTGGGCCTGACCACGCGGGCCTGCCTGCTACTTGACCTGGGCTCCTTGGGCTTGGACATGGGTTGTGCTTTTTGGCCCAGTCCCAATTAAATAAATAAAATATATATATATATATAATAAAATATTTAATCCTGGAAAAAAAATATAGCTTATATAAATTATATTTTTCTGGAAATAATTATTTTGGTATACCTAGTATATGGTTATGTTTTAGAAAATATTTACTTAGACATATTATTTTGGAAAATTAAGGTAATTGTGTTATGGTTATATTAATAATAATGTGGTAAGTATGAGTTGTAGTATTTTGGAAAATATATATATATATATATATATATGAATATATTTTACTAGAAAAAAATAAAATGATATCACTAACATTATTTTGAGAAAATGTAATTATAAAATGAATTTCCTTTGAAAAATTATTATAAGAGTAAATAATTTTAGAAAAGGGGTATACATGCTATGAAAATGTTTTGGAAATAAATATGGTAGTGTATACATAGTAATATCTCTTGAAAAATAAAATAATAATAATACTTGGTAATTATATTTTGGCAAGTATAATAAATTTTATGGAGATGATAACGTTTAACCGAGGGGGGTTTAATTTACAATTTATGGCATCATGGCATACCGATTATGTGCATCTTATGTGCGCATTTGTTATTTGTTATATAGGAGTTAGTATCGAGCAGTTCCTGTGGAACCGGCTTTGGACTGATTGATGTTTCCAGAGTTGAGTAATCGGCTAAGGTGATGATAAGTAAATATTTATATACTACCGTAGTACCAAGTTGCTGTTGTGCTATATGCTTGAATAATTCTTTATGGCTGTGAATAGTTGTTGTGAGAAGAATTAATTGTTGTTTGTTGCCGTTGATGTTGCTGAATTGATGCTACTATTGATGTTATTGGTAATATTAGAAATGTGGTATTAGTGGGTTATTTCTGTTGTTGTTGGCTGTGAAAATTGAGAGAGTAGAGTACCAAGGGTGCTGGTTGAATAAGTTTGTATTATCCAGACGAGCGGAGAGGCTGTGAGCCTGCTCGGGATAATGAGAGAAGGGAGGATAATAGAAATTAAGTAATTACAAATAATAAAACTGGACACACTTAGACATCTAGTAAGTCACAGTTAAATGTTGGAACAGCTAGATGGTAGTCTTATTTTTATGGTGCAGGGGGAGAGTGTGCTTGGGGTCTACTCCCTGTCTGTACCAATTTTTATTTTAGGCGCTGGGGGAGAGTGTGCTTGGGGTCTGCTCCCTGTCTGTGCCAGTTATACGTGGAGGTACTAGTGCGGGGTCCACGGGCTAGCTAGCTTGACTACCAGGCGACGGCCACCATTTAATTTGTGATAGGGGCCCTGATAATAAAATTGGAATAGCGTGTCTAGAATCACAAGTGTGTCATTTAAGGTTCGTGAGAACCTTAGTTAATTGTTGGTGTGAATACCCAACCCAAAATCACTTGAGCCTATTCACCTTTTCCTTACACCTTCTTCATAACCGTCATCCATTATCTTTGGAGTCGCCACCCAAGTTTTATTAAGGGACTAAAACTTGGGAAAAACCCTTCATGTGACTCCATTTAGGCAACCGGTTTAGCGAACCAAAGATAATGGACCCGGGGATTCGTCATGGATGGGAAGGTGTTAGGCACCCATCCATGTTGGGGCGAAATCTTGTGCAATTAAAGGTTTTTGTATGCCTTGTGCAAGTGGGTGAGTGTGTTCACCAAAACCAATCAAGAACTGAAAATAAAAAGAAGGGGATGAGAAGAAGATTGGGCTTGAGTTTCCACCACTAGAAACCACCTACGTACCCCGGCGACCGGGTTCAAAGCCCACGTAGTTCTTACATCAGAAACACAACAATCACATCATCATCAGCATCAGCATCACAACAGAAAGAAAAGGATCAGAATTACCTCTTGCAGCCCTCCTCTAGCTCCTTGATTCGGGTTTCGCCTTACGCCTAGCTTCTTTCCGCACCTCAACTCTATCTTGGATCTCTTCTTGATTCTTCACTTGCTGCCTTGATTAGATGATGCTACCCACGAGATTTCTCCAGAGCTTCGCCTATAGAACTAATTCTGGGCTTGGAGAGGTAGAGTTTCTCCAAGCTTGAAAGCTTTTAGGAAGAGTATGTGTGTAATAATGCGTGTCCCTTGATGTGAAGGGGGAGGGTCCTATTTATAGTGTTCTGGGCTGCCTAGGGTCGTGGACCATCTTAATGATCAGAATAATGGCCGAAAATCTGGACCAAAAACGCGTAGAATCGAATCTCGGTCGAAAATCGGGGAGAAAACGCGTTCCAGTGCACCCATGACCGCCATGGCCGGCGGTCATCACGAGATGACAGCCATGTCATGGCGGTCATCCACACATGACCGCCTAGGCCCGGCGGTCATCTCGAGATGACCGCCCGCGCCTACGCGTTTTCACCGCAGTTTCCATTTTTGCTCCGGATTCTCCCCTAATTCCTCCCTGATTGATCTTACCGCGTAATCAACCCCTAGATTGCCCAGAATATTCTCTTTTCTTGATTACTACTCCCCCCAAACATCTCCCAATCAATTAATCACACACCCTCTTCCTATTTTAAGCCTAAATCATACCAAAAACACTCTTGCTATTTAAGGAATGATTTAACTCTGATCTCTCACGAAAATCAGAGTTAAATTTGCCTGCAAGCAAGGTGTTAGTGGGCTTGTACAACTCTGGAGAACATCTATATTCTACTAAATTGGGCTCTTATATCTATCTCCAACCCAAATTGGATTTCAATACATAAATAAGGCCCAAGCTCATAGAATGTAATACATTCTAGCAATCCGGTCCCTAATGTGACTTAAATCACTTCTTCGTACATGAGGGACCTAATTACTAAAACGTATAAATTTTCATGGGTCAAATTCGGGTGTTCACAGATGCCCCTCGTTGATGAGTCTTTAAAGTTTAAGGACGAAGCAACGTAAAAGAACAACCGAAATTTGGACCATGAATGTGAGTGTGGCGAACTGATGTTTGGAACATCGCATGCTCCACCTCAAGAATCGTCTCAAGGTTCGTGATCAACTCGTCTCCTCTCTCGGGATTTTCCTGGTCCCGAGAACCGCTGGCATAAGATCATCTTATGCCAACTAGGGGTTTTATCACTCCCCCCATAGGAGTCAGGGATATTTCCACCCTCCCAACCGGGGCTTCACAACTTCAACTCTTTCGGGATTTTCCTGGTCCCAAAAGTCGCTAACATAGGATCATCCTATGCTAACTAGGGCATTTATCACTCCCCCATAGGAGTCAGGGATATTTCCACCCTCCCAACCGGGGCTTCACATCTTCAACTCTTTCGGGATTTTCCTGGTCCCAAAAGTCGCTAACATAGGATCATCCTATGCTAACTAGGGCATTTATCACTCCCCCATAGGAGTCAGGGATATTTCCACCCTCCCAACCGGGGCTTCACATCTTCAACTCTTTTGGGATTTTCCTGGTCCCAAAAGTCGCTAACATAGGATCATCCTATGCTAACTAGGGCATTTATCACTCCCCCATAGGAGTCAGGGATATTTCCACCCTCCCAACCGGGGCTTCACATCTTCAACTCTTTTGGGATTTTCCTGGTCCCAAAAGTCGCTAACATAGGATCATCCTATGCTAACTAGGGCATTTATCACTCCCCCATAGGAGTCAGGGATATTTCCACCCTCCCAACCGGGGCTTCACATCTTCAACTCTTTTGGGATTTTCCTGGTCCCAAAAGTCGCTAACATAGGATCATCCTATGCTAACTAGGGCATTTATCACTCCCCCATAGGAGTCAGGGATATTTCCACCCTCCCAACCGGGGCTTCACATCTTCAACTCTTTTGGGATTTTCCTGGTCCCAAAAGTTAACGGGAATCATCTCGCGCTCCATCTACATCACCTCAGTGTTCTCTCATGTTGTCCCTAGGATGTCTATTCCTCAAGCTCCTTTACCAATAGGGCATCTGCCATCGACTTCTCTCCTATCTGGGGGCATCTGCCCCTGGCCACTCTCACCAACTTCATCTATTTCAGGAGCATCTGCCCCTAGCAACTCTCACTGGTTCTATTTTTGATGTAGGGGCGTACGCCCCTAGTTTGATTTCCTCGAGGTGGGGCATGATGCCCCCCAGCATCATCTAAACGTGGTCTCAGCAGTGGGCCCTAGAATGCCCCTAGAAATCAAACAAAGCGGAGTAGGATGCCCCTTACATCTCATCACAAAGACCGGGCCTTACACCTCGTCGAGAATGCCCCACATCAATTACTAACATCAGAAGCTAGGAGCCGCCGTGCCCCTAGAGTCTACAGGTGATCTACGTCTCAGGTGTGGGGCATGGCATGCCCGTCATTCTACAGATAACGTCGTCTAAAGATCCAGGCATGCTTTACCCCTCCAGCCATCAACCGTGAGAAGTGTAAGTCTACATCAAGTACCGAATTTCTGATGTTGTCACCTTTGTTGATCATTTCCTCTCAATTAAGTCTGCCTTGCCAAGGAATCTATGTTCTATATATAAATGATGCATGAGCATGTCTACAATATGTATATTTCTTCAAATGCATGACGGTGTTCCTAGCTTCTACATGTTTGTTTTCGGATGCAAGTGCATGTGACATGTTTTTCCCTTTTCTCTCTTCTCCTCTATCTTATTCTCCTTTTCTCTCTCGCTTTCTCCTCCTCCTATTTTCTCTTCCCCTATCTCTCTCTCTCTACCCCTCGCTCTTCCCCTTATTTTTTTTTCTTTTTCTCTCTCTCTCTCTCATATTCCCTTTCTTTCTTCCTCTATTTCTTGTTTCTCCCCTTTCTCTCTAATCCTCGCTCTCTCCCTTGATCTTTTCTCATTCACTTCTCTTATTTTTCTCTCATTTCTCTCTCTCTCTCATCTTCCTTTTTCTTTCCCTCCTTTCTCCTTGTATGCATGTGCTTCCTAACTGTACAAGTGCTCACTATTTCTACATGATGTGTTTGGATGATGCATTTGGGGATGAGTTCTTTCTCCTTCTACAAGACATGTTCAAATGCAAGTGCCCCTAACTCTAAATGATGTGTTTACTTCTTGAATGCAAGTGCTCTCTACTTCTACATGCATGGATGCAAGTGCTTGTCGACCAATGTTATGTTGCGTTTGAATACAAGTGTCTCTAGTATGATGCATGATTATTGAAAGCCATTCAAGCTAAGGTGAAAGTTAAGCAACTTGAGAAAAAGCGAGTTATCCCATCAAAAACACAAAAGTCTCAAAGGAAAAGACGCCTAACGACCATGAACCCACTCATTTCAATCTTTGCCTAAAGCCCCAGGGGTGAACACTCTTTGTTGAAAAAGGTTTGACGGATAAAGACTCGTAAAGCAAAATCAATGGACACGTGGATATCCCTTCAAAAGCAGATGGAGGAGATGTGCCTAGACGCTCGTTCATGACCAATCAAATGAATCATCTTGAAAACGAAGTCATCTACCCCATGGACGCGTCTTGTCATTGACTACTATCCCCAATTTCCTTTTGGGCTTAACTTTTGCCTAGACTGCCCTTTCGGGTTTTCAATCTAGCAGGTTTGTCCTAACTTTTGCCTAGACCGCCCTTTCGGGTTTTCAATCTAGCGGACTCTTCTTCTTCTTTTTTCTTTTTCTTTTCCTTTTTTTTCTTTTCTCATCGTGGGGATAGCGGCCATAGAATGCTGAGACCATGGAGTTTGGGCAAGATCAAGATCACTCAGGCTAGGTATATTCGAACGACTTATGGAGAGGTGAACCTTCAACCTTAATCGGGAACCATCTAGCTGAGCTATGTCTAAGAGACCATTGGAGAGACGTGCTTCATGATGGCCGAATTCACAATAAATCTTCATAAGAGAGGCGGACTCGATTGATAACTTCATAAAATACAAGTCAAAAAGAGAAGTCTTACGACTACAAAAGAGGCCCGAATACAATCAACAGTGTAGCATGTCTATGTGACAACAACTCCAATCTTTCCATTGAATCAATCTGGGAACCAAATATTTATAGACCGGGCCCGTTGCCGGATTACCTACGTATCGGTGGACATGGTGTTTGGGTCGAGGTACTTGGTAGGGTCAGTGTTTGATTCGAGGTGTTTAGGGTGGTAGATCGGATGGAGGGAACACTTGTCTTCTTCATCACAATTTCTTCTCTTCTTCCCGATTTCTGATAGTGAATCAACATTTTTGGGCACTAAGGTCATCTCCTTCCTCACTTTTCTCTTTCTTTTTTTTTTCGTTTTTTTTCTTTTTTTTTTTTTTTGAGGAGGATGACATCTTCTTAAAATGGGTGCACCTAGACATGATTCACTTGAAGCCTAATTCATTTTGGGAAGCAATTTCTAGACAAGTGTTCATGGTGGGTGTGATGGGGTCAAAGATGGAGGATGGTTTGGATCCATGTTTGAAAATCGGGTATATGTTCAAAGGTTGGTGTTAACGACTGTTCGGGAAGCAGGTGGAGGTAGGTGTTTCGAGATTACATCCACAGAATTAGGTCTTCGTAGTTCCTTTTATGGTCCCCTAGATTGATCCAATGGAATATCATGAAGCTATGCGCAATGCCACATATACACAAAAGATAAGGAAATCAAAGTTTTATTCCTTATATGAAAAATCAAGGCATAAACAATGATACTGTTGACTGTTGAACAATAGGATTCAGCTATCGTCCCTTTTGACTCGACTCAACTTTTTGACTCTAAAGAGTTCCTATGCCGCCTCTCCCCATCCTCGGTCATCACTCTATCCATACCTAACAATTCGGGATGTGGTCTATAATCAATTCCCCTCATGTTTGCACCTCTCATCTACCCTTCCATATCATTGAGTGGTCCCACGGAATACATCACCTCATCTCACTACCTCCTTGTTGTCGCCACTGCGCCATTGCTCCCCTCGTCGTCATATCGGATTATCATCTTATCCCCATCGTCACTTCTTTCATTCGGAAATTAGGACTTGCATATCCTCTCACAAGAAGATCCAATGGCAATGTCTCCACTCGATATCTCAGCTCCGCCCATCAGTTTAGTCTCTCAGCTCAGTTTGTGGGCTTGGTTCTCACTATATGATTCTTCTTTTAGCTTCTCATCTTGGCTTATCAACTTGGTTCACAGGTAAAGAACCGGGGCTTGCATCATCTTTTGTCTCCTCTTATCTTCTTCCCATGTTTTTCTTCATTATTTCTCTCCAGGGACTGGGGTTTGCATTTCTTCCCATGAGATGGCCTCGATCGGTTTGTCTCCAATTGCATACTTGGCTTCAGCTTTGCATCTCGGTTTTCGGGCTCAACTTGTCGACCCGGTTCACCAACTCAGCTTCTGGTTATGGTTCATCAATTTGTCTCAATAGTTTGGCTCCCCAGCTCGGCTCGCCAACTGGATTTGCGAATAAGAATTAGGGCTTACATCTCCCTCCATGGGGGAACATCCTGACTTGCATCTCCTCTTATAAGAAAGACTAACCAAGTCGTCCCATCTCCTCTCTTCTGTCTCAAATATTGGGACTTACATCTCCTCTCACAAAAAGGCCCAAAGTTACCTCGGTGTCTTAAGTTGATGTTTCATCACTGCCTCTGCCTTCTTCCTACCTTGCGGCTTAGAATACCTCCATGGTTTCTAATGTCTTCATTATCTTCCTTTCTACATTGCCTTGTGATGTATCCATCCTCCTTACTATCTTCATCATCTCCTTCCAACTAAGGCACTACCCACCCCTGGTGTCCTAAGGGTTCAATTCTAATGGTAAAGTTCATGGTCATCGGAAATTCTAAACTTAGACTTTATTTTTTTTTTTAAGGTATTTGGAAAAAGCATGATGGAATACATTCGCAAAACAATCTCATTATTCTTGCAAAACATTTGCTTCTTTTTCTTTCTTCAAGATTCAAGCCCAAAAAGATGAGGATTTTTTAAAAGAATGAGACACCCTAGCCCGAATTTGTGTTTTATGTTTTGAAAAACATGTGATGCAATGTCAAATGTATGCAAATGTGAACTTCCTAAGACAAGGTAGACCGACTGGACATATACGCCAACTGAGGAAACAACACCAAAGAAGTAATCGTCGGCTCAATCATGTATACTTATTCCCATTGGGTATTCTTACTAGACTCACCAGATCCCACTACGCAATATTGCCCCTACGCAGAGTTGGCACGGCGGTCCCGCTATATATTTTTTGTGATTTTTTTGGTTTATCAAAAGAAAAATACTATATTTACACATATTCAAATCCACAACAAAAATCACACAAAAATGCATATACCACTTATTGATTCATTATGCATGAGATGCTCAGGGTATGCAGCTGGTTGGGGGCTAAAAGACTGCCGCTAAGGAATAGTTTGACCTACTCACATGTGATAAAAGATATCGCGTGAGGTCCAAGGCCCGTTAATCCCTATCATCGCATGAGCAGCGAGAAACCGGTTCACATCAAGCCACTCTCGCTTTAAGAAAGCATTGTAGCGGACTTGGATTCCCTGGCCCTCTTATGGTAGAGGCTTCACAACATTTTTCATGAATGCAAGGCACTTATGATGACACATAAAAAGGAAAACAAAAATTCAATGATTGCACAAGATTTCTTGAACCCTCAAAAGTCCCCAGTGGAGTCGCCACCTGTGAATACCCAACCCAAAATCACTTAAGCCTATTCACCTTTTCCTTACACCTTCTTCATAACCGTCACCCATTATCTTTGGAGTCGCCACCCAAGTTTTATTAAGGGACTAAAACTTGGGAAAAACCCTTCATGTGACTCCATTTAGGCAACCGGTTTAGCGAACCAAAGATAATGGACCCGGGGATTCGTCATGGATGGGAAGGTGTTAGGCACCCATCCATGTTGGGGCGAAATCTTGTGCAGTTAAAGGTTTTTGTATGCCTTGTGCAAGTGGGTGAGTGTGTTCACCAAAACCAATCAAGAAATGAAAATAAAAAGAAGGGGATGAGAAGAAGATTGGGCTTGAGTTTCCACCACTAGAAACCACCTACGTACCCCGGCGACTGGGTTCAAAGCCCACGTAGTTCTTACATCAGAAACATAACAATCACATCATCATCAGCATCAGAATCACAACAGAAAGAAAAGGATCAGAATTACCTCTTGCAGCCCTCCTCTAGCTCCTTGATTCGGGTTTCGCCTCACGCCTAGCTTCTTTCCGCACCTCAACTCTATCTTGGATCTCTTCTTGATTCTTCACTTGCTGCCTTGATTAGATGATGCTACCCACGAGATCTCTCCAGAGCTTCGCCTATAGAACTAATTCTGGGCTTGGAGAGGTAGAGTTTCTCCAAGCTTGAAAGCTTTTAGGAAGAGTATGTGTGTAATAATGCGTGTCCCTTGATGTGAAGGGGGAGGGTCCTATTTATAGTGTTCTGGGCTGCCTAGGGTCGTGGACCATCTTAATGATCAAAATAATGGCCGAAAATCTGGACCAAAAACGCGTAGAATCGAATCTCGGTCGAAAATCGGGGAGAAAACGCGTTCCAGTGCACCCATGACCGCCATGGCCGGCGGTCATCACGAGATGACAACCACGTCATGGCGGTCATCCACACATGACCGCCTAGGCCCGGCGGTCATGTCGAGATGACCGCCCGCGCCTACGCGTTTTCACCGCAGTTTCCATTTTTGCTCCGGATTCTCCCCTAATTCCTCCCTGATTGATCTTACCGCGTAATCAACCCCTAGATTGCCCAGAATATTCTCTTTTCTTGATTAGTACTCCCCCCAAACATCTCCCAATCAATTAATCACACACCCTCTTCCTATTTTAAGCCTAAATCATACCAAAAACACTCTTGCTATTTAAGGAATGATTTAACTCTGATCTCTCACGAAAATCAGAGTTAAATTTGCCTGCAAGCAAGGTGTTAGTGGGCTTGTACAACTCTGGAGAACATCTATATTCTACTAAATTGGGCTCTTATATCTATCTCCCTAAATAAGGCCCAAGCTCATAGAATGTAATACATTCTAGCAATCCGGTCCCTAATGTGACTTAAATCACTTCTTCGTACATGAGGGACCTAATTACTAAAACGTATAAATTTTCATGGGTCAAATTCGGGTGTTCACAGTTGGTGATGTGACTTGGGAATTTACGGTTGTTTGTATATGTATATTTGCTTATGGGTTTTACCCGGTGGGCACTTCGGACTCACCCCTCACCTGCGGGCTTTCATCCCGTAGGATGAGTTATTTGTGGTACAGGTTTGGTGCATTCCAGACAGGCTGCGGCGTTATCCCTTGGACAGGACTTGGATCCATAGTTTGCATCATGTGTCGCATACAGTGTCTTGTGAGTTATTAAGTCTTCCACTGTGCATTATTTTTGCTATTGTTGGGCCATTGGGCCGGTTATGTTGATATTGATGTTTTTTATTTTGGGCTGTTGAGCCCGGGTTTTTGTTGTATACATTGTATACTGGGCTTGGTTTGGTTGGGTCGTCACAGTTCCGACACGTGTTTATTGTGTACGGTAAATACGGGTCGGGGCATTTCATCTTTACCTTATTTTCACTGCCTATTGCTCTCACCAATTCGATATTTTATTTACTTGTTGTTTTATAGTCTAATCGATCGAAAGCACTAAGGACAGTGTTATTTCGCATTCCCTGTGATTCGACCTTGCTTACTACAGCAACGTTGTGCACTTGCAGCCGGTTTTGCGACGAACATTGCTTGTTCGTATTTGTTGTAGAAAAGTTTATTTCACCCTTTCGAGTAAATAGTTTTTTCAGCCCCTCTACTTTATCGATTTCGCATTTGTTGCCCCTCTTCGTTTTTTTTCACTCATGTCGTCCCTCAACTCTTAATTTACCGGGTCACGTGGTCTTTTTTACCTGCTGCAGCAGGTTGATAGCTGTGGAGCTGACTGGTGGCAGTGGGGCCCACACACAACTTATTTATTTAATCTTTTTTCCTTTAATCAAATTTTATTTTTAAAATCCTTTAAAATAAGTAAATCTTAATTTCCCTCATTATATACTGGATTTTATTATTTTTAACCTATAATTTTTTCCACATATTAATTTCTAACAACCAAAATATTTGTAACAGCCCGGGTAAAATTTTTGATTTTTACCGGGACTGTAGAAGTCATTTTACCATGATTTACTGTCGAATTAATCTTGGGTAATTAATTCAAGGTAAATCGAGAGTCGTTTTTCGAAACCGAGGGTTTTTCCCGCGCTCGTGATTTTTCCGTGGATTTTTCGGAACTAAGTTGGTATTTCTCGGGTTTCGGAATTTCTCGGAAAATCACACCGGAAAATAACTAAGGGGGTATCAGTTATTTTCTGGTCCGGATCGGACCCGCTTGTATTATTGATTATCACATGATTAATAGTTAATCACATGATTAACAGTTAATCACAGTTTATAAAAGCAGAGGAAGAAGGAACCGGGTGAGGAAAAGAAGAAGAAAAAAAAGAGAGAAAAAGGAAAAGAGAGGAAAAGAGAAAAAAAAAAGAGAGAAAGGAAAAAGAAAAAAAAAGAAAAGAAGAGGAATAAGAAAAAAGAGAGAAAAATAGGAAAAAAGAGGAAAAAAAGAAAACAAAAAATACAGAGAGAGGAAGAAAAAAAAAGAGAAGAGAAAAAAAAGAGAAATAGAGAAAAAAGAAAAGAAAACCAGAAGAAATAGAAAAAAGAAAGAAAAAGAAAAAATAGAGAGGGAACAGTTCGTCACCTCTCCCGGCGCCCCTGCTACTGTGCACGGGAGGACGATCGGCGCCGAGTCTCGTGCCACCGACCACAGCAGTGTGCTTGCAGGGCCGTCGCGAGCTTAGCCCCGCTGTCGCCGTCGAGTTCCGTCGCCGTAGCCGCCGTGACACGCCTTCGACCCGGCAGAGGACCCGGCGGATCTGTGTTCCTCGCACCTCCCCCCATCTGCCGTCGTCGCCGTCTTGACTCCTCACTGCCGCCTTCACGCCGCACGCCGCCTCGCCTTTCCGTCCTCGTGTCGCTTCGCCGCAGTCCGCGCCGTCACCGCCGCTGCGAAGGTGAGCAGCTGCAGCAGCAGCCACGGGTCCGGGCTTGACCCGGGTTTGGCTGGTTTTGGTTTTTTTTTTCGAAATGGGTCGCGGGCTGTGGATCTGGGCTGTGTGTCACTGGGCCGGCTGCACGGGCCAAGGCCTAGGCTCCTGTCTAGGGCCTGGGTTGGTGCTGTGCTAGGCCTGGGCCGACACTGTTTGGCCCAGTCCGTTTTGATTTAAAAAAAACTATATTTATATTTATTTATTTATTAATAATTTGGTATATAATTTTGGAAAAAAATTATATATTTATTTTGAGAAAATCATGTTCAATTTAATTCTGGTCTTTGTGGAAAATATAAATATATATACTTTGTTAAATAATTAAGTTATGTTTGGAAAAACTAATATTATTTGGAAAATATATATATCATGAAATTAATTTCTGAAAATTTAATATGTATATTATTTCGTTTGGAAAATTATGATTGTAGTATAGGTAAATAAATATGTATTTTGGAAATTAAAGTTAATTATATTTTGTGTTGGAAAATATTATTACTATATATATTTGGAAAAGATAAATACTATATATTTTCTGAAAATTATAAATAGGTTATTATTTTTTATGGAAAAATTATGATGATTATTATTTTGGAAGATTATAATTATTTTATGAAAATATATTTTGAAAAGAGTTTTAATTAAAGTATGGTACCGAAATTATATTCGGAGATACGTACGGTTAAATATTTTCGGTAAAAGGTAATAATAACAGATAGGAATCTGGATGGGTTATTACGCAGTTTGGGCATCATAGTATACCGATTATGTGCATTTATGTGTGTGTATATTGTTTTGGTTGTATAGGTTTGGATATCGGGCAGTTTCCCGAGGAGCCGGCGTCGGACCGGTCATTGTTTCCGAAGTTGAGTAATCAGCCAAGGTGTGGATGGATTTCCTTCAATATGTGCCTATATTACTCGGTTATTGTGTTTATTGGATTATTGCATTGTTGAGTATTGTGTTTGCCTTGATTGTTGTCGGGATGTTTATCCCAGTGCTTTGTTTTGGTTTTTGGGATGTTTATCCCCGTGCTTTGAATTTTGGATGTTTATCCTTGAGTATTTTTGGTATAGAGTATAATGGTTAAATAATAAATTGTGACAAGGATGTCGATCCTTGGTATTTTGGATGGAATGTCTATCCCGGTATTTTGGTTAGGGATGTCGATCCCTACGTTTTGATTTTAAATGATGATAATATAATTGTCACGTGGTAAGTAGAGGTACGACCGGATGGTTAGAGACTATTTTGTGGTGGCCATGATCTGGGTTACTTGTGATGGGCATGTTGATGCCGGTTTGATTGGGATGTTGATCCCTGAGTTTGTTATTGGGATGTTGATCCCGGGTTCTTTTTGATCTGGCACCAGGAACAGGTTGATAACTTGGTACGACCCTAGCTTATCCGTGACGGGGCCCGGAAAGATAAAATTGGAAATTGGTTTTATTTGAGTCTTTTGGTCTTGGGCGGGTTTTGGGTCGAGTCTTTTGGTTGGGCTGTTTAGCCTGTGTTTTCGACTTGAGTAATTTTAGTGTTCATATTGATTGTCTTTCCTTCGTCGGTGAGCACTTCAGACTCACCCCTCACCTGCGGGCTTTCATCCCGTAGGATGAGTTATTTTTGGTACAGGTTTGGTGCATTCCAGACAGGCTGCAGCGTTATCCCTTGGACAGGCTTGGATCCATAGTTTGGATCTATGCATACAGTGTTTATGTGAGTTTTATAAGTCTTCCGTTGTGCATGATTTTACTATTATTGGGCCATTGGGCCGGTTTTGTTATTTATGATGTTTATTATTTTGGGCCGTTGGGCCCGAGTTATTGTTGTGTACACTGTATGGTGGGTTTTGTTGGGTTGGGTTGTTATAGTTCCGGCACGTGTTTACTGTGTACGGTAAATACGGGTCGGGGCGTTTCATTTTGGTAGCGGAACGGGCGTTAGGTCTTGTTGGGAAGTCTTTGTGTGTTTGTTGTCTTGTTTGCATAGTTCGCTCCAGTTGTTATTATTTTATATCATTTAGTTAGTGCATTATGGATCCAGTCAAGGGACGCCAGCTGTCGCGGAACATACACATATGAGGTAAATGATGCCATAATAAGCGAAAATACAAATATTATTAATATTGATAATATTGATATTACAAAGAGAAATATTACTTGATTTTTGATATTTTATAAAAATAAAAATACATTTAACGATTTGGAACGACGTTGACACGGAAACTGTTTGGGTCGTTGTTGATGTTGACCGTGACTCTATCACTCCACGAGAACCACATGCCGCCTCTGTCGCTCTGGCCAGGAATCTCGAACCGGTTAGCTTGAGGGAACCGGAGTGGGATGAGACCGTGATCGTCTCGAGGTTGCCACTGGGTCTCCGTCAGAAGAACCATGTTTGGTTTGTATTGGTTCTTCAAGTCCCTCAGGGTACGCGAGAACTCCTGGGCACGCCTTGCAACTCCTCTGCAGTTCCACACCAGCAGTCGTTCCTTTGGCCAGGTTGGAGGTAACCGAGTCATTCTGGGCATGCTCTGAGCCGCCATCGAGAGTTGATAGTAGGCGCCTTGCTCCACAGTTTGGCAAGTGGACTCCAGGATGAACTCCTGAAGCCTTTCGGAGATGAAGAACATCACGGAGTTTACCGAGCCGTAGAAGGATGTCCTCAGTGTGCCATGGTCCTCTAGGAAGAACACCTCTTCCATTGGAGTGACGAAGAACCGCGATGAGTAGAGCTCGTCGACGAAGACTAGACGTGGCATTCTTCCGAGCTCGTTTGGTAGCTCCTCTGCACGTTCGTTGACCATGCTGTACGCCAGCCGGTTTCTCCTGCCTAGGTTGGCACCTTCGACGAAGAAAAAGGAAGATGGAGCAGGCATCGTGTGGGTATTTTGTTTTTGGAGCGTTGTGTTTTTGTTTTTCTGAGCGTTTTGTTGCTTTTTATTCTTTTGATGATTTACACATCACCGCTCCTTCTTTTATACTCTTATGGGGAGCGTGATTACCGTTTTTGATTTTCAAGATTTGTTTTTTTTGAAAATTTACCGTTGCTTTCATTTTTTGCTTTGTCACCTTACGCGTTTTTCAGACTACCACGCCAGAGTTTTTCAGCATATTTCCATCACATGATTTTCTTTCGCTCTGGCTACCTTGTCTTTTCTTTTCATGGTTTTACTATATTTTCTTGCATCTTTCATCACATGCATCCGTGACCGTTGAGGCCAGAAGGATGGGACCACACCTCGAGTAGAGCGCATGTGCGACAAGTTCACAGGTGTTCGGACATCGTGGAGAGATACGAGACTTGACAGACGTTCTTGGCTCATGCGGAATTTGTGAACAAGTGGGTAACGTGTCTTTCGAGGGACACAGGACGTGCTCGTGATCGTCACCGTTAGCTGTGTACGTACGTTTCTCGGGATCGAGGATGTCCACGATCGATCTAGAGCGCTGAGCATGAAAATATATTTTGTTTTAGTTCCTTTTGTTTTGATTTTGTTAAACGAATTTTGTTTTTAATATCTTTATATTTGATTTAATACACTTATTGTTAATTTTTGTTTTGTTTTGAGATGTTTTATTTTTCTATTTAACATAAGACTTTGTAATATAAGAATTTTTATTTAAAAAGGAAATTTATTTTATTTATTTTATAAAGGTTTACAACAGGAGAAGGAGTACTGTACGGAGCTACTTGCTTCTCAAAATCTTTTACAAGTTTTTGTACAATTTTCATGTGCGGGAAATGTTAGAACTCATGCCTCCTTGCTTCATTTCAGGATTTTGATAATGACAAACCTTGGCTCAATTGATGACATCCTTGAAGCAAAAAGAAATCAAGCAAAGATCAAGAGCTCAAACAATGTGATCAATTTGAAGCTACAAGCAAGAAGAGAAAGATGAGTTAGGAACTCAAAATGTACAAGGGCAATGTCAAGCAAAAAG